>JABWIB010006312.1:7638-24114 GCA_016617825.1 Platyplectrum ornatum
GACAGGAGGGAGCGAGGGGGGGGATAGAGACGTGACAGGAGGGAGCGAGGGGGGGGATAGAGACGCGACAGGAGGGAGCGAGGGGGGGATAGAGACGCGACAGGAGGGAGCAAAGGGTATAGGTCCTGATCTGTAATGGCGCATTATTGGAATAATGTGTGCAGTGTGTACACTGTATGTCTGCTTTTCCTGGCAGTCTTCTTTTCAGCTGATGCTTAGGAGAGATGATGATCTCAGATATCCTGGTAAACTGATAAAGTGTGTACACAGGAGTCAGCTCCCCTACTAGGATTTCTAGGTCAAATTGTAAGAGCCATCGCATGTCATGTATGATCACACAGGCGTGTAACCAGGGTGAGAGGGTGTGAGTGTGTTCTCAGGGTGGTCGATAGTACAGAGTGTGGCTTTTACGTTGCTTTATAGCTTCTTCTCATCAGTCATTTCCACTATTTCCTTAAAGGACAGAAGACAGGAGAGCACTCGCCTGAAAGAAGAAGGAAACCAACTCTTTAAAAATGGAGGTAAGGATAAACCTACTGGAGTGTCCTAGTATACAGTCATAGGCCTACATTTTCTAAGCAGGGATTGGAAAGTGGGGATATTTTCCATAGCAACCAATCAGATTCGAGCTCTCATTCTCCAGTATGTAAAACTAAACTGAAAGCTTGAATCTGATTGGTTGCTATGGGCAACATCCCCACTTTCCAATCTCCCTGCTTAGTAAATTTCTATTCAATTTCTTATGTAACATCTATTCAATGAAGTTCCTCTTTTGTTATTTTTCATACCACACATTATTAATAATACATATTTTTATTGCATGTAAGTGACCGTAGCTTTTCTCTTACGTCTTGCTCAGAATATGTCGCAGCGGAGGAAATCTATTCCCGAGCGCTTCAGATTTGTCCGTCATTTTACCAAAAAGAGCGATCTATATTATTTTCCAACAGAGCCGCAGCCAGACTCAGTCAGGTAACGAACGAAACAAATTGCACCTTTGCCAAAGTTGATTTAGGACAGTGAAGCATAAATAGTCATAAAATGGTCATCATCATTATTATTATTGTAAGACTTAATTATTGTTTGTCGAGCACATGTGACTTGCTAGCAGAGCTTTACACCTTATACAAGGAGAGAACACCCACTGGATCTTAGTATTCTGGGGGGGGTGGGGTATTAAAAGGGTCAGGACATGTCTTTAAAGGTCAATAGAGTTGTCTGTGTATGAACCAGTTTGTGGTGTCCAATAATCCAACAATTTTCTAGTTTATGGGCAGAAGCAACATTTTCAAAATGATTTTTATTCCATCCTAGGCCTAAAGCTGGCCACACACTATGCAATAAACTGTTCCAATCGACCAGTTTTAGTCAAGAGTGGGTAAAACCATGATGAATTGCAGGGGAGGTAAAATGAATGTCAGTGTTTACATGCAGGGAGAATACTTTATTGTTGCATGTTGCACACAGATACTGACCAGCGTTACTGTTACACTGTTATTACACTTCTGCTGGAAACATCATCTCTCACTTGTAATACTGATTGCAACTAATTCAATCTAACCCCCCCTGCAATTCAATATGGTTTTTGTCCACTCTTGGCTAAAGCTGGTCGATTGGAACAATTTATTGCATAGTGTATGGCCAGCTTTAGATTACTGCAGTTTGGTAAATTTAGGCCCGGGCCTTGATGGCCACTTCAGCATATAATCCCTTTTCTTGGTTATACTTTAGACCAGGTATATTGCTGTAAAGTCTTTGTGATTTGATTTTAGATCTTCAAATACTGTACCTCATGGTATGGGGGCGGGGGAGATATTGTGCAATTACTCTACACATTTTCCTACAGTATATTTTCAAGATTTTTATCCACTTTTGCTCCACAGGACAAGAATGAACTCGCTCTGAAAGACTGCACTAAAGGTATGTGCCTGGCGTTGATATACGTGTGTTGCCTGCTTTCTGAAGCTAACAGACGTGGTTAATGCACATTCTTTTGCTATTTTGTTTGTTTTTGTAACAATGACAGCGATAGACCTAAATCCTGACTATATCCGCGCCTTACTGAGGAGAGCTGAGCTGCACGAGAAGACTGAGAAACTCGACGAGGCCTTAGCTGATTACAAGTCTGTACTGGAGAAAGATGTATCATGTCAGAAGGCCAGAGAAGCCTGCATGGTAATGGGCACTCATTGTATATTGATGCATGTATCTACAGGTCCTACAGTGGTGACTGGCTAATGACCTGTGAGGCTGCTTCCATCTATGGCTGAACAGAATCCCTGCTCCCTCTGCTTTAATGAATCCTTTTTGCTTTGCTTGTGTTGCAGCGCTTACCCAGGCAGATAGACGAAAGAAACGAGAGAATGAAGGAGGAGATGATTAGTAAGTAGACGACTTCTCCTGTACACTGTGGACATGGCCTGTAGCCTTTGCACCAGACTGAGTCTTACGTTTTCTTTCCTCATTAGGTAAATTAAAGGACTTGGGCAATTTGGTTCTTAGACCCTTTGGACTGTCAACAGAAAACTTTAAAGTCAATCAAGACGCCGATACCGGCTCATATTCCATCAACTTCGTTCAGAACCAGAACAATAATAACAGATGATTAACATTCTGCCGCATAGATGAATGACATTGCATCACGTGACTGCTGCGCCATCTAGTTCTAACATTACTCATAGCCTCCATGTCATCTGATTGTTATCATATTTATTATCCCTCCTCACCTGAACCCCCCCCCAATACATCTCTTTTTATTCTTTACATAAAGGTTATTTGACTGCTGCTGGTATCGTATTGTTTCGGAGAGTATTGTGTTATACAGTTACATTCATATTATTTTATATAAGGATAGCGCATTCTGAAGAAAACATTCTGACACGTTACAAAACCTTTGTCTTTAATTAGGTTTTATACAGATGCTGCACAATGTCCTAAGGAGTAAAACCAATGTGACATTTATGTAAAGAAAGCAAAATACTACATGGACTCTTATATACCACATGTAAGGTAAAAGGAAAATGGCTAGATGTTTTTTTTTTTTAATTCATAGATATGAGTTTCATGAGTTTAGGGTCATCCTCATGAATAATTCCAGGTGGGTGGGAGGAAGATGTTTAGAGTAGGGGGGCAGGGAAAAAGCCTTCCATGCAGATCAGCAGTATGTAAGCTGTCCCCAGCTGAAATAACTCCTCTCCCCTGTGTTGGAGTGTGATCTGGATCTGTAGGTTGCGTACAGACACATAACAGTCAAGTACAATGCAGCTTAAATCCCTTTTCCCAGCCATTCCAGCTCCGGTTTAAGGTACTATACTGTCTGTGCTTGACGTCTATGTGACCACATAAAGGGGCTGATCCCTAGAGTTGCACTTACACCTTTTTTTAGGTACAAGTGTAGAGCTGAGCAGAACCATGTTGCAGTGTGAGAGGCGCACATGCACAAAGAACTCACATACTGCATAGCATTATGTTTTATTTGTAAATTAGAACTGAGCTAGAAAACGCCACCTTTCAACTCTTAATTCTGTTTTAATTTGCACTTGCTTCCCCTGCAGTTCATTGTTTGGTTTTTCCCACGTGTAGACTTGCACCTGTTTTACTCCCAGACTCTGGATCAGCCCTATATTCTTGTGGGCAGAGTAGGATAGGCAGCTTGTGTAATGTCATGTACTGCGTAAAATGGGAGGTATTCTAACCGCTATTTAGCTGTGGGCGTAAATCTTTTCACATGGAAATGAGGATTGCATGGCCATATGCTGCATGTCCAACCACCGCTCGCATGTCATTTCTGGTCCATGCAAAGGGGGTGCATTGAGAAGGGCAAAACCAAACACTGAACTGCAGGGGAGACAAGTTTAAACGGTAAACAGATTCAAGTTGAAAAGTGAAATTTCCTAGCACAACTCTCTAAAAAAGTGTTTTACCTGCATACAACAAAATATTAATTAAAGAATTCATTTGCAGCCCTCACATTGAAATATGGATGTGCTCAGCTCTACACTTGTACATTAAAAAAAAGTGCAACTCTGGAGTAGCCCCCCAGTCTCTTTAGGGTGCAAGTATAATCACTGTAAAGCTTTTTAAGGCTACATTTACTAAACTTAAGAATTGATAGAGTGGAGATGTTGCCCATAGCAACCAATCATATTCTAGCTGACATTCTATGTAATGGAAAAATGAAAGCTAGAATCTGATTGGTTGCTTTGGCCAACATCTACACTTTTTCAATCCCAAAGTTTAGTAAATACAGGGAACATGGGGATGTTGGCCACCTTAACCAATCATAATGGGAGTATGAATGTTTGAATTCATACAAAGCAAAGCATCCAATATACAATGACAGCAAATGCCAGGTCCTAAGGTCTTAAACCTTGTCCTCCTCTGATTGGTTGTTATCTGTATAAGAGATGCGCTTTATTTATTAAGTGACGTATCAATGAATTCAGTCCATCATGCAGCATGTAAGCCAGAGATTTTAATGAATCCCAATGCGGTAAATTCCAAGTTTTAAAACAAGTGAATCTATAAATGAGACATTTATTGAACTGAGTAAATCACATCTGCTATTATATAACACACATTCTATAGAAAATGAAATGTACAGCCATAATTCTGAGAATCCCATCTGTCGTAGCATGTGTTGTGACGTGTGTAAATCCCATCTGTCGTAGCATGTGTCGTGACATATGTGTTGGTTAGAAGCCTAGGTGACTATGTACACGAGATAACGAATGTCGCACGCTCAGCTCTGTCACCGGCTTTCTGTAAGAAATAGTGGTGCTATAAACCATTCTATGCACTCTGTCATGGCCAAAACACAATAAAAACCAAAATAAAACCCTGTTATTTAGACTTGGGCTAGGAAACATCACTTCTTTACTACAAGGCCTAGATTTACTAAACTACCGGAAATGTTGCCCGTAGCAACCCATCAGCTTCAAGTTCCCACTTTCCTGTTTCATACTATAGAATGTCAGCTAAAGTCTGATGAGTTGCTATGGTCAACAACTCCACTTTTCGCAGAGTTTAGTAAATCTAGCATCAAAGACTACACAGTGATTTACCACAATGGTGGGTTTATGCTTGAAGTGCCATTATTTCCGTAGCCCCGCATTGCAGATTATATCACATCTTTATGGGGTGCGAGAGAACAATTAGCACCTTAACCTTTTGGAGATGGAGGAGCAGGACTTTCAATGTGTTCCGCCAGTCTTATTATTAATGGTTGAGGAGAATTTGTTCTCCCATTCAGTCATCCATATGAATAGCTGCCAAGGGAAAGCGATGACCACTCTCCCCCACCCCCGTGTGTAGAGCGACTGCCTTGGTTCACAAATGTCGTAACCTGTACTATTACCATCCCTCCCCTATGTGTGTACTATCAGTATGCACCCCCCCCCCCCCTTCCCACCCTGCCAATGTAACACAAGACAGTTATGGGGGTCTAGATCCCATGAACCTGCTCTCTGTCAATCTGGTCCCTCCATGATTGCAGTACATTCTGCTACTACAAATGCTCTAGAGGCATCTGGGAAATTAAGGATTTACGTTATAGATTAGAAGCTCCGAGCATGGTATTCATGGGAACGCTTCTTACACGTTGCAGATGATCGGCTGATTTCAAAGATCTCTGCTAATAATCTGCAGCTGCTGTAAACAATCGCAGAAGTAATATGCTGCAATTACACCCTCGTCCACAAGGTGGCTCCATACTGAATTGTGACATAGGGATCGTTGCTCTAAGGATCGGGTGTTCAGTACATACTGAGGTTTTTCCACAGACATCGGGACATTGATCAGAAATATCAGCAGCTCCTAACAATCAATTCAAGCGACCAAAGGCTTACGCCAATTGACACTTCCAACAGGGGGGTATGGGTGTCGGGAGCCCGCCTGTGCGCGCTGAGTGGTCGGCAGGGCGCGTTCTGATGTGTGGATAAACCCTGGGTTCCATAGCGCATATACTTGTCACCAAACCTACCCATTGCTATCTTGGTCCCATGTCATCAGGCACCTTAGGTCCTGGTCCAGTTGCTATAAGCTGAATATAACACTGGTAAATTACACGCACAATGTAAATACACATCACAAATTAAATATAAACATGAACTGAAGCCACTTAAATAGAACAACTCATATTAAACTTAGTCATTAATAAATCTACTTCAATGGAAACTGAAAGGAGACGTGAAAGCGCCAGTGTGTCATCACCGACCGCCCTTTACGCTCATGCATTCCATTCAGCAATGTCTTCGTAGCACTATTATCTGTCTCTTAAATAAAATGTACAATAGATATAACAATCTGTATAAGTTATACACTTTTCACAGCTCGGGATTTTGTACTTCACACTTTCTCAGACAGACACAGAAACAAAAGTCCTTTTACTTTCATGTACCATTAAAAAAATCTCCACCGGAAGTCGTCTTTGTGTCGCTTTGCCGCCAGCTTCTAGTGGGTGTTGGCTGGAAGAGAAGATGAGAAATGCGTTAGCCTGGCAGCTATTGATGTCTTATGGGATATTTGTTAATACTGTATTGCTATAAGTCATTTTGACGCCTCTCGTATTGCATGTATATACGTATATCCTCAGACTTGGTATATTAGGAGTGTTGGATAGCCTTTCTGGCATACAGTTCTTATTACCCTCAGCAATATGTTGATTGTCTCTTTGCCGAGGACTCTCATATTGGGCTGCCCACCTGGGGTCTTTCCAACGCCTGTAAAAAACTACTCTCCTACATTTTGACTGCTGCTGAAGCCACCCTTGCTATGCACTGGAAAGACCCCTTACCCCCTGGGATCTCCGAATTGATGCATGAGGTTTGGCAGATGCGTCTATGGAAGAAATCACGTATTGTTTACACGATCAGCCTCATAGGTGTGACAGGTTGCCAGTCGGAGCTCAGAATATGGAACTCGCAAACTGTATCCCTGAATTGACCCTTGAGGTCTTATATACCCGGCTATACAGGACATGTGGGCATATACAGCAGTACACAGTGTGGCAGAGGCTGGATCTGGCTGTAGTAAATCACACAAGTACTGCACAGATTTCACACAACTGCAGTCACAGAAACATATGATGGTGCCACCTATACAGAGCACCGGGGCTTGTACATTGACACAGCCTACAATTATGGTAATAATAAGCCGGATCCAGTCTTCTGATTGTCGTGTGAATGGATCCTCCGCGACACACTATACATGTGATCACACAGATGGACTTCTCTTAAGGTTTTCCCATTCATGGAGATTCCTGGAAGGGTACAAAGAGGGAACAACCCAACTGCAATAGCAGCTACTCCCCTCCACAGGAAGCCACTGGACCGCATCCAGAAGTCCATGCACATCTACTTGTATGAGTGCTCTCCCCTCTCAGGCATGGTGGACAGCATTTACAGTACCGTAATCCCATTATCGATCGGCGGCCATGTGGGCAGCTCATCCGCATGGAGGTTTTAGCCACACCCCTTCTATTAAATTTACATATTTCCCACCTACCTTTAGGAAAGCAGAAGGGAAGGATTGGCATCAGACATTCAGCAAAAGTATTATTATTACATGGGGGCGTAAGTAGCACAATGACACATTATGACGGACTTCTGCGTAAGTGGAAGCACTTGTGTGCAATCCAGATTTCTGCACTGTCCCCATGTCACATAGAAATCCCAAAGCTAGGGGTGAGCTATTGTAACTCGAGCGAGGGGGGATGCGTTTGTACAGTATTTAGGATATGGCGGGGGGCGGCATCGGATCTCTGATGACTGTAACTTCTTGATAGCAGTTCACTGACTTTATCGGTCCCCTAGTCTACAAAAGAGGGGGCGTAACATCCAATGATATAGTAGATATTTGTAAGTATACCATTATATCAGACGCTTGGAAGTAGTCAGTAGTTGTCATTTAGTGGGAAAGCAAAGGATTCTGGGAGAGGACAGAAAACCCACTGATGACATCATTTGTTAAAGCCTATAAAATATAATAATATTACATATATATATATATATATATATATATGTGTGTGTGTAATATTATAAGTGTTTTAACAATACTTACCTTCTGTACCCTTCTCCCAGACACAGCATAGCACAGATATCTGTAGCATCTGGCTGGGGATGATGCTGGGACAGGAGCCCCTATTCATTACATTGCATGTTACGTTTTAAGCCGACGCATCAGGCAGATACAATAAACGTCTGACAAACGTCCATATCCACCCCACAGCCAATGTGCTGACCCGATCATGATGGGTACGGGGAGGTAAGGATCATCACTAAATCTAATTCTGGCCACACTGTCACCGGAGTGTTATACTGGGAGCCGGATACATGATATGTACAGTATGCAGGCAGCTCTATGGCTCATTGATGTAACAGCAGCAGACAGTAACAAATATGACAAATATATATATTTATAGGGTTGGTTTGATTGTTACCTTCTGGTATGGTATATCATTCAAGAATAATTATTCATGTATAATTCTGTAGTAGTTTGTTATTACCATAAAAACCATCCACCAGTATAAATATAATGGTATGCCCCTGTGGGTTCTGTAAACCATAATATCCTGCCAGGAAGAGGGATTTTAAAAAGGAGATATTGACTTCAAACAACTAAAAATGAGATACATGCGAAAGAAAACCAACCAAACAAAAACCCACCAAAACACTTATACTCCATTCACACTGCCACGAAAAACCTGGGTATTTCAGGACAATAAAGTCGGCAGTGTGAACGCAGTATACTGGTTCCCTATAGAAGACACAGTGTCAGACGGCCTGTGTAAAATGTCTGTGGGGTATATTTACTAAGCCGTGAGTTTGCAGTGAGATTGGAAAGTGGAGATGTTGCCCATGGCAACCAATCAGATTCAAGCTTTCAGTTTCATTTTACACACTGGAGAACGTGAACTCGAATCTGATTGGTTGCTATGGGCAACATCTCCACTTTCCAATCTCACTGCAAACTTACGGCTTAGTACGTATACCCCTGTATCTCTATCATTGTATGTGATCTGGAGAGATAGAAACGAGATCACATTCATAATACAGTAGGTAAGTGTCACCAGTAATCTGCAACCTACAGATAAAGGAGACTCATCAAATCATGACCATTAAAAATCAAAATTAAAGTCTATTTTTATGAAATCTTAAATTGCAGTTTCTGTTTGCAGGAAAGAATTCATGAAAACACCGAACTCTAAAATGACAAAAATGAGTTGCATGGACTGAAATGTATGGAGAGAATGTGCAGCAATCAGAGGGGGTATTCCATGTGTGCTGTATGTACCTTTCATCTGTGTGCATATTAGACGCATCAGACGTACCTGGGATGCAGCTCATGCTGTGTAACTTTGCTTTATATATTTCCTATGCAGCCCTTATGTTGTGTGTATTAATCACACTGAAAAATGCAGCTTATATTCTAAATGTAATATTTCCCAGTAAATAGTTAAATAGTTGTTGGAAGTGTTTAATAGTATTACTGCTTCATATTCTGAGTACTGAGTGACTCCCTGGCTTATACTATGGGACCTCTAACAGACAAAACAATGGACACATGTAAAAGATGTGTGTATCAATATCCCTAAGACACCATTTAATATATATGTGTGTGTTTATAAACACCAATTAGATCAGTTCTTCTAGAAGTTTTGTGATAGGATCCATAATATTCACTATGTTGCATGAGGCACCCATTACGTGACCTTACACCTTTAATCGAACACGCAGTTCTCTATTAAAGAGTTAAATATAGCCCCCACACTGTTTAGCCAATAGCCAGGAAAGCACGCAGAGCGATCACTGGCAACCAGCCATGGACACCAAGTGCCCTCAAAAAAATTGATGTCTCCCTGTAAAATTATTTTATATAAATTATATATATATATATATATATATATATATAATACATATATATTATTTATACATATATATTTATATATAAAAAATATATATTTAAGACCTTAACCTAGTCAATAGCTATAAAACAACCCTTCTACACTACCCAAACTAAATAGGGAGCATTAATTCACTATAATATTTAATAGATTAGATCCTCATTAATAACCATCTTTGCATTTCCAAATTTCATAGACCCACAGCCAGTGAAGTCATACCTTTAATTTATTTAAGTAATTATTTTTTATAAATGACGGAAAAAGAAGGTTCAGCTCCCTTTGAAAGATGGACAAGTATGGGGGACAAATGGACACAGACTTTTTGCCAATGGTAAAAATGTTCTACAGACAGCGGCTTCATATATATATATTCCCTAAATATCTCCCCTTTATATGTTCTCTAACGATATGAACTTATTTTGGGATTTGGGACTTGTTCCTAAGAGGTTACTTTGTAATAGAGCCAGAACTCTGACTGTATATAAGCATCGATCACTCATAGGATATATGACTATGTATTGCATGTGGCTTAGTACAATGATACACGAGCGGTTTGCATTGTACGTTGTGTCATCGCTAGGTTCTTCTACACCAGTTGTGTGACACCCTCAGAGGCTTCTTGTTGTGTAATAGGTTGGAGCTTTTAAGAAGCTGATTGCTCTATGATTTGGTTTCAGTAACACACAACAAAATCAGATTTCGTGGATTTTATTTACACGTTTTGTACATTTCAGAGCAATACACAATAACATTTGCTTCATAATTTCTGACCTGCAAACAGATACCTTAAACTTTAACAGAAACAAAACAAACTGGGGGGGGGGGGGGGGGGGGGTATGTGATGGATCTGAGAAGGGTACATCCCAAAACCAACAAGAAATGTAACATTTGGACATAGGACGAATGCGTCTTAATCAGAGTATTCTCTACAGCCAGAAACGGGTTCATGTTAAAGCGGATATAGTCACACTGAACGTGGTAGAGGGGGCCACGTCTCGGACTTCTTTCCCAGAAACAAATTCAAGAACGAGAAAAACGTAAAAAAAAAGGGACATTCTAAACTTTAGAATGAACTCTGTATGTACAGTCCACTGTATCGTTACCCTATTGATCCACTATCGCGGCTGCGTTGATCGATACGGACATGGATGGGGGGGATGGGCTCGCGCACGTGTATGGGGACTAGTGATGGTCATGGGACTTTTCGTTATGGTTGACCTAAGTGAGGAGAAACTGCAAACTTGTATTATTATTATGTTTTAATTTTTTTTTTTTACATAATCCCTAATGCCGCCATCGTCTCGGGAAGTAAAATATTCACTGCGGCACGTGAAGCTCTGCTGGCTTTCTATTAAAAAAAAAAAAAAGGTGCCATTGCTGCCGCCATTGTGTTATAAAAGATGTTGCGGCTAAGCTAAGGAAAAAAAACAAAAAAAACGGAAAATAAAACGATAGGACGCAGGACCTCTAAGCTTTCCTACCTTACACGTGGGGAGGGATCACGTTTCGAATTGCGTCAGGAGGGCCCGCACCTCTGGAGTGAGCTGCTTGGCAGCCTTGGCTGCCTCTGTGATGGCCTTCCGGTAAAGGCCCTTTCTCTTCTTGTTAAAGCGGGACTGGAAGTTTTCTAAAAAGGGGGACAGCTGCGACAGGGCGAGGAAGGACGTGGTGGGGGAGCCGAACCACGCGATGCGGGCTTCCTGGCGCGCCAGCAGGCCGTTATCTTTGCGGCTGATGGTTATGGTGAGGATGCGGGCGGGCCACCAGGGGAAGCCATAGATCTTGGCCCAGACGATGTCCCCGACACATATGGTCCTGCCATCGGGGGTCATGCATTTAGAGACATTTTTGGAGAACACTTTTATTTTCAAGGAATTGCTTAACTTTTTCTCTTCTTTGGAAGAGGAGGAGGAAGAGGAGGCGGAGGATGGCGCATGCATGCTACCTGGCGGGAAATCAAAGGTTTCGGTAGAGCTACACTCGGAGTGGATGGACTTCATGTCATCCGTGCTATCGCTACTACACACGGACGCGCTGGAAGATTCGGCTTTCTTTTGATTTAGGGCCACGTAAACGGCCACATTGCCCTTGCCGCCTCTCTTGCTCAGCGCTTGCTGCTCATCCCGCTCGCCGGGCGGTACACAGGCGCCGGCGGTCTGATTATCGCCGCCGCTGACCTCTTCCGGGCCATTGGGGGCGCTCTTAACCTCTGAGGGGACCTCACCTGCTGAACGGGTGGCAGCGTAGCGAGTCTGGGGCTTGAGACCCATCTTGCTGCTGCGCAAGCTCTCAAGTCCAATCTTGATGGACGAGTCGTTCTCCTCGTTGCGGTACCGCTGAGGTTTGATGCGAAGTCTCGGCGGAAGGGTCCCTGAGCTGGTGTTCTGGAGGCGCCTCGCGTGGTGGACCTTGCCGTGGGCGTTCTTAGAGGACGATGTATCCTTCTGCTTTTTTTGCGCCTTTTCTTTGGCCAGCTTTAACACTTCCCGCGCCTTGGCGTGATCCATGTTCTTGCTCTGAAGAACCTTCTTGGTGTGCAGATGGCTTTTTGGGGCGGTCGTCTGAGGAGCCACTTTCACCACTTTTCCTCGCCCGGGGCCCAGATTCGCAACCTTGGACACGGAGTTGCGCTTTTGACTTTCGCTCTGGCTCTTGCCATTTACCTTGTGGTCAGTTTTGAGTTTTTTATTCACAGTAGTTACACTTTCATGCCGCCTCCGCTTCCCTTCTTCTAGCTTAAAAGAGTCATTGCCAGTCTTCCGCACCTCCTTCTTATCCGCCACCACGTTTTTACACTTGTCGCACAACACCTGCCGAGGCCGCAGCTTGATAGCGTTCATTATTGAAGTGGGTTCTTCCCTGTAGATTTTCTTTTTGAGTCTCTTTATTTTACGTGGAGGTGGTTGAGGTATAGACTGGTTATAAGTGTCCCTGATAAACAAAGGAGGAGGGTACGGCGCTCCTTCGTGAAAAAGCGGAGGAGGCTTTGAAGTCCACAGGTTATGAACTCCACAGGACTCATTGGGCTGGATGGGGGGAACATCCGTGGGAGCAGTTCCGTTCTCGCTCTTCGGCGATGGGTCTCCCTGGAATGATGCGCTGGGCGGCTGGACGGGTTCCTCTGGTTTGTTTTTGTATTCTCGTTTAGGGTGAACGGTTACGGGGATTCCATGAGGGCCAAACCTGGAAAGATAAAAGGCACGGTATTAAGCAATGTTCCTTCTAAAGATTTCAGCAGTCATGACAGACCTTAATACAGTTTAATAAACATACTGGAATAAACTGGTGCAGAATTCTGTCTAGTTCTTTAGCCAGCTTCCTCTTTCCTTGAGGAATCTCACTCCATGGACCAGATTCAGACTTTAGGTACCATTGACTTAGTCAAGAGAGGGTAAAACCATGATGAATTGCAGGGGAGTTCATTAGTTGCAGTATTTGAGTTGAGAGATGATGTTTCCAGCCCAAGTCTAATAACAGTGTAACAGTAACGCTGGTCAGTATCTCCCTGCATGCACACACTGACATTCATTTTACCCCCCCCCCTGGGTTTTACCCAGTCTTCAGTAAGTCATTAGTTCATAAAGTTTGGATCTGGTCCAATGAAACTAAGTCAACCCAAAATATGTATTTAAGATATTAAGAAGCTGCCATATTTCTATAACATGTGAACACCCATTGACTACCAGTGCAAAGACAGCAAGAGGACCGTGATCTGAATCATACTTCTCTCTTACCCTAGCCTATACCCTCTCATTATATCACCCCAACCTTAGCCATCCATGTCCCGCAGCGTAACCCAACCTTCCCCTTCTATCAGTTGAACCCCTACCTTTCCCAGCCTGCATTAGAAATATTCATAATACAGCTGATTTCACCACGGACACTGACATCATTAACCTGTATTAGGTTACATGCCTAAATCCCACTACTAGCCGGACCAGCATCTCTATCAATAAAACTACCCTGATATAGTGTTATTACTTAGACATTGGTCAGTCTATGGACACCTGTGGAATGCATAGAGTTACAGACATCATAGTAACCCTCATCGTCATAATGAGAAACATTTATGCCCTTTTAAATAACATTTGCAGATTTTGGCTGTAGTGCAAATCATAGCGACATTGGAACGTCAAATCTACAATCCTATGTCTGATCTCGTATTGCACTGTATACTGCAGCAATACGAATGGACTATGGTAAATACAGTGTACCTGTCACAGGGAGAGATCGGAGAGCAGGTTTTACGCGAATGTGGTCTGTAATGTATATTTATCTCCGGGTTTGATAAATACCAGGCATTTCTGACTGCCATGGTTACTATAGATATGGCCCTGGCCGCAGATCACAGGTTACAGCAGGCAGGAGGAGAGGGAGAAGCTGCCATGCAAATTATCCATGAGGGGACTGTGGTGGTCACCCCTCATTCCTTTCTCCAAAAGTAACCCCGGCAGCGGATACCGGCGGTAAAGCACAACCAGAGGTAGCTTTAGTGTCGCCCCGAGACAGATCAGAATGTTCAGCAAAGGAGATTTACTGCAAAAAGGTTGAAAAATTGGAGACCAGGGACTAGATACACTAAACTGTGGGAATATCCGTGAAAATGTTGCCCACAGCAACCAATCTAGCTCTTATTATGCATACTTGAGAATAAACTCAAATTAGATTGGTTGCTATGGGCAACAACTCCAGTTCAGTAAATATAGACCCTTTCAAGCCCCTTTTCCTTTCCTGTATCTATTCTATGTAAACCCTCTTCCTCTATTTCCCAACTAATATTCTTCACTTACCTTTGCCGTCTCCCCTGCCTCATGCTTTGCGAATGCCGTAAACCTGATCTTACACCCTGTAGCTGTCATAGCAACACAATTGCAGCGTCTGAGCTATAACTGATACAAAGTAGCCAAACTTCTGCATTGTTATGCGCCACGTCTGAATATATTACACAATAATAATCCCAGCCTCCGGAGCGTCCAGGATTACTGTGCTTTGGCAGCCAGACTCCGGTTGCCGGTCTCCATTAATGAGCTGGAGTAATCCCGGGCGATCAATGAGAACAGCCAGCAGGAGAGTCCAGCACTGTAATTCAGCACCACTATAATAGAACGATCAATTGCAGACGGATTGGAAACACAGGGATCATTGGCCCAGCCCGTCTGCCCTATTTACTCTATTATACCGCACAGACTATTCCACCCTCAATGTATTTTAAGATACCACCTCAGATGGGAGGCTATTCCACCATCAACTACCCTTTCGGTGAAGTCATTTTTCCTCCAGAACTTCCACCTATAGATATTGTGCTCGAACGGCAACACACACGCCTGCGAACCATACCCCGAGCATAATGACTATTACACGTATGGTAACCGGAGGAAAGGAATACTCCACTTATCAGACAGTAAAAGTAACTAGCACAGGCCCACAGTATATTAAAAGGACTGCACTGAAGACCATAATGTTTACTGGCCCCTGCAGGTTTTTCAAGCCCTGAACTACATGATATCGGTTCCCAGAGGCCAGGCATGATCTTACTAAAAAATGTTTAATATAAGACCTACCCCAAAAATAAGACCTGAAGTAGTATTCATTAAAGAGAGTTCTATTGATGAACGCGAGAGATTTGGGCCAGTGGTTCTGAACATTATCTACTGGTTTGATCTCACAATAATTGAATGATTGGACCAATCACTGCTGCAGTGTGTGGGCAGCTTTAGACTTCACAGAGCGGACACTTTCTTCAAGTAGCTGAAATAATAATTGATGAACACAACCTTCTTGTACATGAACCAGAGACCAGTATTAGACCAGCAGAGGGCGAGACACAAAGACCTTACCCCAGTGACAGACAGCAGGTGTGACGGGCTGTATGTAAACATACCAGAGAGCAAATACAAGGTGTATATCCACCATTACAGTAATAAAACACAGCTGCTCACTGGCCGGGACAACGCACACAGCATAATAACTATAACATACAATGGCTTCATGTCCACACATCTCCATCACAAAACTATATCTACAGACATGGAAACAGCCACCTGCTGCGATGATCTATACCACAGATATGTGACACGACGCAAATCAGGGGCTTCATGGGATATGAAATGTTGCGGGATTAGAAAAGTGGGGATGTTGCCCACAGCAACCAATTAGATCCAAGCTCAGTTTCATTTTACATACTGGAGAATTTCTTGAATCTGATTGGTTTCTAAGGGCAACATCCCCATTTTCCAATCCCGCAGTTTAGTAGATTTAGGGCCAGATCTCAGAATGAATTTGGGCCGACGCTGGGATTCTGACGACTGCAGGAGCAAAGAATCTCAATCCTATCCTCAGGACCCCCTAACAGTTCATGTTTTCCAGGTCTCCTCACAATCACAAGTGACATAATGACACCACCTGCGCCCTGTTCACATATGTCAGTCAGTAATGAACACACCCGTGCCAGGAGATCAACACTTAAGCTGGCCATACATGATACGATATATCGTTCGAAATCACCGATATTTCAAAATAGAACGACATATCGTTGCAGTGTATGGGAATGATTTTTCCTGGCATGGTGCCAAAAT
>JABWIB010006315.1:0-15836 GCA_016617825.1 Platyplectrum ornatum
GGGAAGCACAAGACACGAGAGTCATAGGTTCACCATCACTGACATAGGCCTTTGGATAAACAACACTGAACTGTAGAAGAGAAATTTGTGTGCAGTAAGCAAAATTACATTTTTTACTAGCAAAAATAAATTGTCTCTACATACATTGCAGGTACAGATATACAGTTGTACTCTTACTCTCAACCACTGGATAAGACTCCTTGGGGTTATATTTACTAAGAGCCGAGATTGCAGTGAGATTGAAAAGTGGGGATGTTGCCCATAGCAACCAATCAGATTTGTGTAAAATGAAACTAAGAGCTTGAATCTGACTGGTTGCTATGGGCAACATCCCCACTTTCCAATCTCACTGTAATCTCACTGCTTAGTCAATATACCCTTTGGTGTCTTCCTTTGTCAAATGGCATTTGTGCAGTCTATGTCTATATGATCATGGTGAAGAATTCCGGTTAGATTAGACTTCCAGCTCTTTTAGTTCCAGATAAGTGAATAAACAGTGAAAAAGAAAATTGGATCTTTTGAAGAGAATGTATGATTGTGCTGTTAAAGTAATGGTTTCTTATAAATTCAAATGTTGAACATTTTCCTAATAAGTGGTAATTGAAAAAAGAAAGTGTTGGGAACATCCCTGGGGAAGTGAGCAATCTAGTCCGAAATGAACAGAACTGTAAAATATGTGTACAAGTTTATTATATTTTTGTTCTCATAAGGAAAACATAATCTTCCTTTTCCCTCATGTAATAATTTTCCCTCATGGAATAATTATAATACTGGTGGTATTTAATTTTCAAGCTAAACTTTGGGGATGGTTAACTAAAGACATACTTTTCAAGTGGTTTATAATTTTTGCTCACTTTAATGAGGTAATAAAGAATTTTTTTATTGTCATGGAACAAATCCTTAAATTTGCACAGAAGTTGCCAAACTTCAGAAAGGTGTTTACATGTTTATACAAAAAAAAACACATACTAAAATAATAGGCTTAAAATTCAAGGATAGTTATAAAATGTACTTAACAACACACAAAGATTGGAGTTGCACAGGTAATTATACAGCGGTGCTACCCAGGTTAATAAACATTCTACCTACTATATTGGCAAGACACTAAAGAAATGCATTGCCTATTCTTATGGTGCACACGCTTAATCATTCACAGGGGCTCCAATAAGGTTATTATAATAAGTCCGGTCATAAAATATCTCCAAATTCTATNNGTACATAATCGCAATGAGGATAAGACTTAAAACTTAACATTTAATATTATGATTAAGATAATTAATTTACATTATTTGTTTATAGTCAACTCTTTGCTGAAATTGCCACGGTAGCTGGGGAATATCAAATATTGCACATATACATCAGAGGTAGAATCATGGGATAAAAGTGCTCATGCTACAACCTATATCCTTGAATGCAAAGCCAAACTCCATATAAGGAAATAAAGTCCCAATACTGCAAAATTTACTCAGTGCAAAAGATATATGTAAAGTGCCATATGCAATGTGCAAAATGGTATTAAGGTGATAAATATAATAACCAAAGTTATTGAAGAAAAAGTGGTGAAACAAATAATTTTCATTATTTTAATCATAATATTAAATGTTAAGTCTTATCCTCTCTGCAGTTATGTACTAATAGAATTTGGAGATATTTTATGACCGGACTTATTATAATAACCTTATTGGAGCCCCTTTGAATGATTAAGCATGTGCACCATAAGAATAGGTTCTAGGCAATGCATTTCTTTAGTGTCTTGCCAATATAATAGGTAGTTATAAACTGTATTCATTATGGAAAGAGTTATGTCTAACACATTTTGACTGATACATTTTTAAATATATATATATATATATATATATATATATATATGCAACTATGCAACTAACTAGGCAACTAAATATATGAATACAAAAACTGACATCATAAACATGCTGTCCAAACAAATAAATCATATTCAAGTATAACATTATCCTCCATTATCCTGACAGTAATTAAATACAGTCTGTGATATGTGTGTGTTGATATGACCAAAAATATATCAACCATGAAAAATCCTCAAAAATCCTCAGCTAAATAACGTTTCATTATGTAAGAGTTCATTAATGACAATCAAATTGTATCCATGATGTGTGCAATTCCTCACACACTTCAGCAATTATCAAAAGGTTGCAGCCTGACTATTTATACAACAGATTCTTGTCTTTAACCCCTTCCCGTCCTGCACCGTATATATACGGCGCAGCGGGAAGGTCCGTAATGATGAGCACCGTACATGTACGTTTAACTGTCACCCCGCGGCATCATGGGGTGACAGGATAGTGAACTGTCACTGACAGCTGCCATCTTTACTGCTGCTGGGGGGGACCAAAAATATTGCCCCCCCGGCAATAGCCACGATTGGTTAGCCATTTGCAGCTTTAATGGCACAGAAGACTGACAGATCAGTAAGATCTGTCAGTCTTCTTATAGTAAGCAAAGATCCTGTGCTTATTTTCCACAAACAGGCTATTAGCAGCTATTAGTAGCCTGTTTGTGAATGAATAACTTCAGGATCTGTGTAAAAAATGTAAAATAATAAAATAATAAAAATAATAATAAAAAATAATAACAATAATAATAAAAAAATAAACAAAATTCAAAAAGTTAAAAAACATTTTTTTTTACTCTACTTACAAAAGCTGGCATAGTAATAATGGAAGTTACTATGTTCAGCTTTTGTGAATGAAATGAATGTGAATATTTCCAGCAATAAAATTTTTCACATTAGTTTCATTCACGATAGCCTGCATAGTAACTGCCGTGAGTACTATGCCAACTTTTACTTAGTAACATAGTAACATAGTTGTTGAGGTTGAAAAAAGACGTCAACCCATCAAGTTCAACCTATATGGTATCTCCTGCGATCCTAAATTTTTTAATTAAAATTGATCCAGTTTAAATATACAAGAGTTCCCTCCTGACTAAGGTAATAAATTACTTACCAGTCATTACCCTGAATACCCTTTACCTCTAAAAATTTGTCTAACCCCTTCTTAAATTCATCTATTGTTCCTGCCATCACAACCTTTTTTGGCAATAAATTCCACATCCTCACTGCCTTATTGTAAAGAACCCTTTCCTCTGCTGGTTGTGAAACTTCCTTTCTTCTAATCTTAGTGGGTGACAATGTTTCCTCTGTACTGTTCTATGGGTAAAGAATTCATGTGAAAGCTCTCTGTAATGTATTTATAGATGGTAATCATATCACCTCTTAGACACCTTTTTTCTAATGTAAACATGCCTAAACTTGCTAGCTGTTCTTCATAACTCAGTGACTCTATACCCCTTATCAGTTTTGTTGCCCTTCTATGAACCATTTCCAGTTCTGCAATGTCCTTTTTATGGAGTGGTGCCCAGAACTGTACCCCGTATTCCAGATGACACCATTGTCCCTTGCATTAATGCCCCTTTTTATACATGCTAATATCTTATTGGCCCTTGCTGCTGATGATTGACATTGTGCCCTATTGCTAAGTCTATTATCTACAAGCACCCCTAAATCCTTTTCCATTGAAGACTCCCCTAAATTAATCCCATTTAATGTGTAGGTTGCATGCTTATTATTGTGACCTAAATGCATAGTTTTACATTTATCTATGTTGAATCGCATCTTCCATTTGGCTGCCCACTCCCCCAGTTTATTCAAGTCCCTTTGCAGACAAACGACATCTTGCTCTGTTTTTATTACTCTGCATATTTTAGTATCATCTGCAAAAATAGTGACTTTGCTCTCTAAGCCATCACCAAGGTCATTTACAAATGTATTAAAAAAAAGCCGCAGCACAGAGCCATGCGGTACACCTTTGACCAATCTGAAAAAGTTCCATTTATCACAACTCTCTCGACCCAATTACAAATGTTATTTGCTAGACCCAGTCCCCTTAATTTGTGAACCAACCTCTTTTGTGGTACTGTATCAAAGACTTTTGCAAAATCTAAGTACTCCACATCTACTTCCTCAACATTATCTAAGTTCACACTCACTTTTTGATGAATAAAAACTTTGTAAAAAAATTGTAAATGTTAAAAAATTAGGTTTATCCCTGCCCTCCCTGACATGAAAAATGTTCACGCTACAAAACATTAGTAAAACTGATCACTATAACCGTAGCTCTGCAAATGCAAAATGACGTACTAAAACCATTCCAGCTGAATCTGTACTTAAAAAGCCAAATGCCGCTCTTTCACTTCTGACTCCTACGGTAAACCCAAATAGCGGTTTACAACCATATATGAGATATTTCTGCAGAATCCAGGGATTACATTTTAAGTTTTGTCTTCCGCTTAACATCGGTCCAGAATAAAATGGATTAACATTAACATTAAAATTTGTTTGAAAAGGGAAATTTTAAAATTGTACCCTCACGTTGCTTTAATTCTTGTTAAACACCTAAAGGCTTAACAAACTTCCAGAGTGCTGTTTTGGATACTTTGAGGGGTGCAGTTTTCTAAATGGTGTCATTTATTGGGGTGTCTATCACGTAGGCCTCTCAGAGTCACATCCAATGTCAACTGACCCCTAAATTTTTTAAACTTTCACATTTTCTTAAAATTGTGAATAATTGCTACTAAGTTTATGAGCCGCCTACCACCCTAAAAAAGTATAAGAAGGTTTAAAAAATTATTGCAACAGAAAGTAGGCATATTGAAATTATTATTTATGAACTTTTTGTGTGATGTGACTATCTGTGTTACAAGCAGAAATTGTAACATTTTAAAAATGGTGAATTTTCCCATTTTTCATGAAATTTGCGCAATTTTCACAAAAAAATACAGATGTATCAACCAAAATTTACCACTAACATAAAGTACAATGTGTCACGAAAAAACAATCTCAGAATCAGTTGGATCAGTAAAAGCATTAAAAAGTTATTACTACATAAAGTGATACATGTCATATTTGGAAAATAGGGCTTGGTCATTAGGGACCAAATAGGCTGTGTCATTAAGGGGTTAAGACTGAAAAAAATATAAATTAGATATATGAATACCGTATGGCTTTTACCGCTCTTTATCATCACAAAACAAACACTGAGCACTACCATAAAAATTTTATTATACAAACAGTTGATCAATAGATTATATTGAGTTTTGGGCAAAAATCTTGCTGTGGATAGTCACTTAAAAAAAAAAATAGCGATAAAACACATGAAAACGTAAAATATTGTTAATCAGTCTTGCTTACCTAATGACATGTCGGCCTTCTCACACCACTCTCATTTACTCAGAGTTTCCCTGTCTTTCACCAGGCACAAGACTGGCTTGAATAAGTAAGTAAGCAGTTCATTAAGCACACCGAAGCCACCAGCTACACAATGGATACTTTGAACACAACTTGCCAGTTTAAATACAGATACTGTAGCTGTCTTACTAGGGTACTCTGCAGTGTAGTTTCTAGTTGAGATGTGCCCCATGTTGGGCATCAATGTAATAAGCAGGCACATCACATAAATAAGGTGAAATAAAACTTTATTTTGTAGCAGGCAAACAGCATACCAGGTAATCCACATCAGCAGGTTTTTTTTTATAGTATTGCAGCATGTAATTGTCACAGCATGGTTCAGCAGACAGTCCAAGGGCTCCAGCAGTCCCTAACTAGCCCACACCCCAGGCCTATCACTTGGGCAGCTAGTCTGTCGTCAAAGGCCACTTTTATCAGGGAAGCACAAGAGCTTTTGATTCATTGTTATTGTATTAGTAAGAAATCATGCTATTAAGCGAGAAAAACAAAGAGTGACATGAGTATATTCAAAACTAATATTGTTGTGTTAATGTTAAATGTTAATTTATATAAGGTTTCTACAGTGGCTGGAAAATCATTATGAGGTGCTAAAATGTCATATGTCTCAAAAATGTGTTATGACCTTTGCTAAGTCATTACATAAGGGTGAGAAATTCATGTTGTGGATGGGGGTTTGCTGTTTCCAGGTCATTCTTCTTTTGTTCATTGGAGGATAATGAGGACTCCTCACATATGTGTGCCCATGAAACAGTCAGAAGTTTTATGGGTATCTAAACGAAATAATATATTATCAGATGTGGGGGTAGAATGTGCTGATGTTGCTGTCAATATCTACTGAGAAATGACCCTGAGAGTCCTGTTTCCTACAGGGCGCCAGCAGACTTTTGCTGTTTTTACTGTCAGTGAGAATGGCCTGTCACTGGTACTACAGCTCCTCCTCCTTTTTTAAAAATGAACCCTTTGGGGTGTGGGCGCCATAAATGTTTTAGCCTAGGGAGGCTTAGACACTTAATCAGGCCCTGTTATTATTCCTTTATCTAGCCTGAATTTACTGAACTGTGGGATTGGGAAAGTGGGGATGCCCACAGAAACAGATTCAAGATCATATTCTATAGTATGTAAAATAAAACTGAGAGCTTTAATCTGATTGGTTGCTATGGACAACATCCCCACTTTTCCAATCCTGCAATGTAGTAAATTTAGGTCCACAATTTGCAGGGGGTACTCATGTTATGTAGAGAGACCAGGGCCTAAATTTACTAAGCAGGGAGATTGCAGGGAGATTGGATAGTGGAGAATGTGAGCTTGAAACTGATTGGTTGCTAGGGGCAACATCCCCACTTTGCAATCTCCCTGCTTAATAAATTTAGGCCCTGGTCTCTCTACACAACACGAGTACCCCTGCAAATTTTGTAAAATGTAACAGTCAATAATAAAAACACATGTGCTCCAAATTTGGGAAACACTGATCTAATACTTAAGCAAAAATTATATCTAGAATATAATTGGTTTATATGGGTGACACCAACTTTTCATCTTTAGAAGCTTTTTTGTAGCCCACCCATTTGTCTTTTCTGTTACATGGCAAAGCCCTGCTCATGTAACATTTTCAACATTTATACAATACAGAGTTTTCAAATGAACTATTTGATCTTCTTTTTTGCATAAATACAATGCATATAATAGATTAATTACAATGAGATCACTGGATTGTATTCAATGGTGTCAAAGTTATTGGCGATATGGAAACTTTCCAGAATTAATTTCTATAGATCACCTCAACATTATAAATGATAAATCAATATATTTAATACTTCCACATTGTAATGTATTCCAGGGAATAAAGCCAACATAGCCTCAAAGAATATGCATATTAAAATAAAAAAGTCTGGCTTTGAATGTAATGGAACTCAAAATATATATTACAGCAGGTTGTGGAAAAAACTAATAGCACCGGTTATTTAATTACAATTTCTGCATTGGAAACTCTTAAATCAGTTTGATCATACCAGCATTAAATTTATTAAATTAGAGTTTTATTAAACAAGAGTATTATGTGCTAAATATTTTTTAAAATACCAGATATTTTATGCACTAACTGTGAGCTTATCAGAAATGATTAAGGATAGTGACATCAAAATTTTCATGTTTCAATGCCTTCACATTTATATGTATTTACAATATAAAGAATATGGCCTACTATTTCACAAAAATATTTGTTTTTTTTATTGATATTGATATTTTAAACGTAAGCTGATTAATATAATGTTTATGCATATCTCGAAACAGTTTGTTCTCATCCTCTAAATAAATATGTGTGTGGGGGGGAATAAATGTTATTGATCCACAATCAAAGCTTTTGTTTTTAAAAATACTTGGTCATATAATTTGCAACAAAATACTACTGCAATAATACTTGTCTGCTTTGTATGAAAACCTGTTTCCAGTAATAACATTTATTTAAAATCATAAAACAGATTTTGCAGCACTGGACACTCAGTAAACAAAAAAAACACAACAAATACATTCTCACAGATTTGTCCAGTAGCAAATACCTAACTTGCAGTGTAAGCAAGAGGGACCCAAATTATTGTGGGTGGATGTAATTGAAAATAGTGTTTTCCATGGCTTTGGATGGTGAAATTAAATCTCAAATTTGGTTTTAGATCTCACATGCTTTTACTTTTTACTTGTAGTCTTCACCATTCATTTTTTTAAACTGTTTTTAATTACTGTATATTAAAGTAATATGTTATGTTGTAATCTTTTTCCTTTATAGCATAGACACATAAACATTTATTTAAGGTGTTTTTTGCAAGAGATGCAGAACAGATCCAGAATCATTCATTTGGTATGATGGAAAATTTACAAAGAGTCAAGATAGCCATCATAATGTGGCCAGCAATGAGATGTCTTCTCGTCGTCTACTCACCATTGAGATGATTTAATCTTACCATTTACAATAAAGGTGCCATTCCTATGCGGATTGGCCTAAATAGAACAGTATTCTTCATCTCCATATGAAAAATCTTATCAGACGTTATATGTGCCAAAAGAGGACATCAGTATTGGATACAAATATGAGCTTAATCTGTATCATATAGTAGAAACAAAATACAGAGTGAAAGCAAGTAATTTTAAAATAGGAATATTCCTGCATTAGGGGTTTTCCTTTGATGTCTTCTCTCTGGCAGGATGCTTTAAATTTTCCTTATCAAAACGAATTGCCTTACCCAGGTGAAATGACCTATCTCGCCACCCATACATTCTTTCCTAATTGGAAGCCCTAAATAAAGGAGGCTTTTGCAGCTGAATGCATGGATGTGGGATTATAAAAATGGATAGGTAGATGGGATAGATAAGGACTTTCAGTGGCTTGTGTCCTTGCACACAGATAACATGAAGGAGTGCAGGACCCAGAACATCACTAGCTCCAAGTCCAGCCCCGGCGGGAAATACATTGTCATGTGAGATCCTTTCTCAGGCAGTTTCTGGGCTGTTCTATTCACTTTTCTGCTACTGCTGTTTTCAGTATGTGTCAGACAGACTTATTTCACAGGGAACATTTCCAGACACTTATCTCAACTGTTAAGTGCTCTGCATAAAATATTCCGCACACATGTCTATTTCCAAAGGCAGAGTGGAGTTAGCTAAAGCAGGATTTTTATAGGCTCTTTTCCATTAATATTGGGATCCATATATTGCACTGAGGCCACCTAGGGGTGGTGCTTATTTGTATACAAATAGGCACTACTTTAACTCAATGTGCAAGTGGTATGTGATGCTAAACAACGAATTATGAGTATTTTTTTTTGCATTTCCCAGATCATGTCATGATGCTTATATTCTGAAGCATGCTGTATTTGATAAATATGGGTAAGATTTATAATCTGGAGCCAATTCTCATGTAATGTTTTTCTGTAAGTTTTGTATGTGTTGTAATGTAAAGTTCTTGTTTTCACAGGTGACTCGCTGGCTAATGACTCTGATAAAGACCCACTAAACACCAATATAATGCAGCACGTAGGGCCACAAGATGTGAGATAGAACATAAGGATGGATGTTTGTTCCATTCTCCCAAGGATATCTTCTCTCATTAAAGGATGTTGCCTCATTGTGATGTTTAGTTGCTCCACTGCATCCAACACATTTGGTTGCCCAGAAGCATTAATTGGGTTATGTGCTTTGGCAGATTCATGCGATTTACTTATTTGTGTATTTTGCTTTGCAGATGTTTCATATTCTGTCGACTGGTGTCTATGTTGGCTATTTCTCCATGCCCATGGTTCCTGACATTGACTGCGTAGATGTTGATGGCTGACATGAAGAATTTGTTGCACATCCTCATATACTGGGACCATGACCTCCACGAATGCTGCATTTTTCACCTCACTAAAGCAGACATTATGGCCAGTGCACATTGTCAGACAAGGAGCCTCCTTCCTACCCTCACGCTGGCTATGATCCTCCCTACTTCTGCTGGCCATATCACAAATGTTAGAAAAGGGGCAAAATCAAATACATAAACACTGAAAATACACAAACAATTACAAACACACAGAAAATGCAAATTGACACACAAAACACTAACACTAACCACACTATAAGGAAACACTCATAAAAAAAACTCAATCACACAACTAACACACACACACACACAGATTTGAAAGTGCAAAAAGATTAAAATAAAACAAAAAGCTAGACAAGAAAACACCCAAATAAAGTAGAAAATTAGGACACAACAACAAATGATACAGAAACAAACACAAACATGAAGCACATCTAGTGTGACTTACAAATAAACTCCCTACTAATTGTAGGAGACTATTTTTCAAAAAAAAATAAGGAGAGATTTAAACTCGTCTGTAGCCAAATCACCTAAAACTAGGCAAGATGGGGGAGATTCAGGACAAGCTGGAACAAACTCGCCCATCAAACATAAGCAATCTCGTCAAGGATGTATCGAGATAAACACACACAGAATCTCGACACTTAGCAAATATCCCTACTGGAGTCTCCTGTAATTTGGGCAAGAGAAGGGAATTTCCACTTGACAAACCATCAGTTCCTGATGCAAACTGTGAGTCCTAAATGCACACACTACTGAAAGTTTTTAACAGTGATTGATTGACCCCACGGCAATCTAGTGCCTAAGCATAATATAACATATATAGAGGCTGTCTGCTGTTTATGTGTACATGCTACCAAGATGTTTATTTTTTTCTTATTTATGAACTGATATACTCCCATGCATGATAACAGTGGAAATATTCATTTTAACCTCATGCCATATCTCCTTATGAACAGCACTGCACTCACACATGAAGCCATCTCAATGCAAGTTGGGTCAAACTCGCTGCAACAACTCAACAGCCAGATGAAATCACCATTCAAACTCGATGAATAGTGAACTCACAAAATAACACATAAAACTATGGCAATTTGCGCCGAGAAGCATTGAGATCAGCTCACAGGTTCGATCTCACAGTCCATCTCAATGCTTAGTAAGTTTCCCCCATGGTGCAATGCTACAAGTAATAAACTTTATACGCATCAAGGACATTTGCCAAGCAATCTATTGCCATTTCCATAATNCCTTCCCACCATTTAATAATTTTTTGTAATGTTTGGTTCTTATTTATTTTTTTCTTTTGTGATTATGGGAGAAAATGTCAAATTAAAAACCAGAAATGAACAAATTACTAAGGGATGACTTCATTTTAGCAATTTGTGTGTCTTTTTAATATGAAGAGAGGAAGATTGTGAAAAATAAGTTTCTAAATCTATAAGGTCCTGACCATTGTGAATGACTACTATGAATGACCATGTCTCTGTCAGCAGGGTAGGAAGTGTTGTATGAAATTTCTGGATCACCTTGCTTTTATGTAAGGGTGGAGCAGAAAGCTTAAGTGATTTTGAAATGCTTCTAATACATGTCGGGTATACTAGTTGCGAAGATGATATAGTATATGAAGTGCATATTGGGTATATTAGGTATATATTGGGTATATTAGGTATAAATTGGCACATATTATAATCTATACTATGTGTGTGTGTGTGTGTGTGTGTGTGTGTATTTCTAATTCTAATATACCTCACGTACATTATAAAATGTCATCTCAGACCTCTATTTTACTTTATACAGTTCGCCAGCTTCAGATACTCAATGCATCCCACAAATAATACAGCTACATTGAAGGGGGTTTCTTGGCTACTGGAAACCCTTACGCTGCCATGGGAATTTGCACAGTGCAATGCATTGATTCACACAAAATGCCCCTATATTTTTGTGCTTGATGTAAATAGATTGACCTTGGTTTTCATTTAGATTAAAGTAAATAAAATAAATGTGCTATTTTATAGTATGCTATCCAGTAAGTCAGGTTTTACTCCCTTGTTACTTGTAATGAATGTTTGCAGTAAAATTCAATCAAGCAAACAAAGATAGTATTCAACAAGAAGAAGTAAACATTTTAAAAAGGTTTTAATGCAAGTAATTTCTTTACTGATAAAGAGATCAAATACTTTTTATCCATAAACCAGTTTAACTATATACTGTTGTGCCATCGATTTTTAAATGTTGATTATTCTTCTTAGCAGTTATGCAGCTTCATATGTAAGTCTTTTGCGTAGCCTGTGAGTAACCTTCCTAATTATTCAACAAAATTCAAATAAATTACCTGTAATCACTATAATGGCTTGAGAATTTAGAATGGAAGAGGGCACTATTTTGGCTTAAATAATCATTAGCTTTTAAATGGACTTGATTGACTCCTGAAAGGCCAGTAGTATTGCCATGTAAATTATTTTGAATCAATATAAGGCATTAACTGGACTTGTTAAGCATTACAAATGAATGAAAGTCTTATAAGCTACTTTTTTGTTGAATAATTGCATATTGTCTTATAAGATAATGAGCTGTTTTCTGGGCATTAGCATTTGAGGAATATCTTTATTTAACATAATGCAATGCAACTATTTTTCATTCTCTATTGTGTTGTCTATATGGAAATATATTACATGTAAGTGTCCACTTTGAGATTCATACTTCTTCCTGTATACATACCACCCCTTTTCAGGTCTATTTTTCATTTGAAATATTTGAAATAACATAAACAAACAAAAATAAGTTCAGATAACATACTGTAGAATGCTGTAGAGAAAAATTCTATTTTATTTAACCAATACAAGGGTTGTTTGCCACTAGTGCTAAATGGATATATATATAATTTGGAAATGAAACCATAATATGGGTAAAGTAATTATTTTTCTAAAACTGTTTTCACATACAATTGTATTCATTCACTGTTATTTTATAAATAGAAAATGCTGAAAGATTTTATGTTAGATTTAGGTTTTAGTTGAGATTAGATTTTTTTTATCTTATTTAGGAGTTTTACAATTAAAGCAAAGTAATTCCCAAAATATATGTGGAAAATATAATTTATTTTAAAATATTATACTTCTCCAAAATGTCTTAAATTGCAAGTAAATAGTTATTGTTAGGTTATTGCATGTACACCACACCATGGTACAATTAACATGAAATCCACCAGTTCGTATGATCAATACTTATTGCTGCCCCCAGTAAATAGGAATTACTGTATGTACTTTGCATTTTCTGTAAAGAAAAAACATGCTCTACCATGTTCTAATGTCTGATCCAATTTATTGCCCTTCACCCAGTTTGGCAGAAGCATCTATTACTTTTGACTCACAGATGCTCTTCAAGTGCACACAGAAGAGCAATCTGCCCAAAATGCCAATTCCATGATAAATGATGAGTGCAACAACCTTCTGTTAGCAGTAACACTTTTTTTTTGCCAAAGACATGCAACATTATCTTCTTACTTTCTTCTTTAAGATTTATAAAGTTGCCATAAGGTCTTGGCACATATCAATATAAATTCAACTTAAGAAGTCTTTATGGGATCCAAAATCCATTGAATTTAAGAGTCAGTTTAATTACCATATTACATGTAACCCTTTTATGTTCCATAGCAAACAGTAGAAACAAAGTATCAGTGACTAAATATATTGCCTGTTTAAAGTGTAGTAACTTTACAAAAGGAAAGCCTAAACGAACTTAATATCCATTTGAAAGTTTAATGATAAACACTGCTTACAAAACAAATTATTTTATCTCATTATTCATTAACAACAGTGTCAGTTTAGGACACATGTCCAGAACCCTATCTTAACTGGAACCTGCTTCTGAAGGAAGCAGACACTATGGTGTTGTATTAGCCATAAAGAATTCCAATACCAACCCCCATACAGATAATAAAACAGAACTTAGTTCTGTATGTTGGATTTTACAATATTGACATCTGGCAAATGCATTTGCCAATGTTACTTTTTGTGGGACTTGCACAAGCAGTTTGCATAAGTCCCCTGTTAGGGTTACCTGTAATAAGCCAGACAAGAGTATATACAAACGAGGAGGTCAGCCATGACACCAGCAGCACACATGCTAGTGCCAGCACTGAACCTGTTTAATAGTCAAAAGACTCCATGGGGTATATTTACTAAGCAGGGAGATTGCAGTGAAATTCGAATTTGGGGAAGTTGCCCATGGCAACCAATCAGATTTGAGCTCTCAGTTTCATTTTACACTCTGGAGAATGTGAACTCAAATCTGATTGGTTGCCATGGGCAACTTCCCCAAATTCGAATTTCACTGCAATCTCCCTGCTTAGTAAATATACCCCCATGTTTTATACTATTACAATCATATTACGAAACAGTGACTTCAGCAACTTTAACTTTATCCTGCTATTCACTATTGTTCGTAAAAACCAGACATAGGAAGTTTCCTGTTTTTTTGCTTAAGTTTTCTCACACGTAGGCATTTTTAAAGCAGATTCAGCAGAATTGCATACATTACAAATAAATGATCTCATAATAGATTAAAACATAATTAAAATATATATCAGACTCTCACATTCCCCAGTTTTTATAATTATTTTTAACTACCCTGCCTAACAGGAATTAAGCAAACAGGCTAGAATGACATGTGTCCCTACAAGGCAATGCTAACCATCCTTTCGCCATTCCAAGTAGAGGGCAATAACCATTCACTCTCTTCAATCACTGTAGCCTATTCACGACCTTCTGTTGGGGAAAGTGAGTTCCATCTTGCATGCTCCAAATTAACAATATCATCATTAATGTCTCTCGTTGTGTGTTGAGTTTAGGTGGTTAGCAGAAAGTTCATCATAGGTGGCTGGAGCAGTAGTTTCAGGTCTGGTATATTTCACATTCTGGATAAGTTCAGGCTTTTGTTTTCTATTTAGTGTCCTTTTAAATGTTTTCCTTGTAATAGAGAAACAACACATCAGAATCTTATAACAGATATAACAGAACATCCCTGCAATTTTAGCCAACCATAATAGTATACCCATTATCCAACCTCTGATGCCCAACTGAAATCCCAGCTTCCCAAAATTTCATCCTGAATCTGGATTTTTATATTTTTTCTTGAAGTCATTCTATGATTCTAATACTTCTAAAACATTTAAAACATCTTAGACATTATCATGTAAAACCTTTTCTGGATCATTTTAAGAACCTAACTGTCTCAATAGTCATGCAATATCTTCCTGTCTGGGCTGTCAAATAGTAAGTAGAAAAATACTTCCAAATGTATATGTTAAAGTAAGTAGCTTCATATTGGACTTTCCACTCGCACTGATGTCTTCTTGCAATGGAAGTAGGTATCAGCAGTAGAACTTGATAAGAACCAGTAAACCTGGGTTCAAATGCTCCTCTAACGTTTTCTGCATCAGGAATAGAAGAGCAAACCCTCTCCATGTACATTAGTAACATGTTTAGTTAATGACAACATATAACTATCCATATCCCCATATGTTACAACTTCTATCCAGTGTTCTTAATTAAAACAAAGCTAAAGGTAAACATTCTATCCAAGGTTTCTTAGATCCTAAATCTTTCAATGCTTTGCATTATCTCTCCTGTTTAATGTGTACATCTATCTGATTCTATGACCTCTGTTATACCATATCTACAGACCATCTCACTCAGTATTTTCTTTGCTGTTTGCTTTTGGTACAGGCCAGGCCTCAGGCCATCCACTGAAGAGGTCTGTACATACATACAGTGTATACTTGTATGTTCCACATTTATATTCAATTTACAGTCTCTGAAAATGGAAAAACTTTGTTGGGGTTTTTCCCATCTGTGTTTTAACTCTTTATCCTGCATTATTTCCCCCACAAATCCAACAGTCATATGTCCTTTACCCTTGTGATCAGGGCCACAAGCAACTTGTAACATAGGTGCTGTTATGCAAGCTAAACAGAGAGACGGTGGGAAGTCTGGGTGCGGAGTCTGTGCCACCACCTGGTGTTCGCCAGAGCCTCTAAAGGTGAGGATGGGCTTGTGGCCGCAGGGTGATGGCAGGTCGCGGTCCCAGACTAAACCACCACTAAACAAGAGAGGAGCCCGAAACTTAACAAAGACACAGGACATACAACATGGACAAGGGGTACAACAGAAAGGACAAATGGGCACAAGACGGACAGTACGAACCAAC
>JABWIB010006317.1:0-15926 GCA_016617825.1 Platyplectrum ornatum
AATGTAATCCCCTGATTCTGCAGATTTTAGAAATATCCCATATATGGTTGTAAAACGCTATTTGGGGTCACCGCAGGGGTCAGAAGTGAAAGAGCACAGTCACCGCCGGATACCTAGGAGTTGCCGTCAGCGTCTGGAAGGAGATCGGGCATCTGCAATAACAATAGCCTCCTGAGGAGTACATCACCCTGGGACTCTCCAAAAGCGGACATCGCAGCTGCCTAATAACGTTGCCTAATAACACTATAAACTGTCCTGCCATCAGAATTTGTGGGGCCCAGCGCTACCCCCCACCTATCTCTTCATCTCTTCATCTCCTGCCCCCCCATACAACACTCTTTCTTCATTCTTTAGTTTTCATCATATCCAAAATCTCCTCATTGTTCCTTTTTCTTACATCCTAATACAGCTAGAACACGGTTCCCCTTTCACAATTTGAGCATATGTTCATACTGTACATGTATACAATTTTCATTACTCAAAGCAAAGATAAGACACTACAAATGCAGAGAGGAAAACAGGATAGAGTACGAATTTGGTGAAGAGTGGGGTTGGGAAAAACTCACCTGTTCAGGATTTGGAACTGCAGCAATCGTCCTATTCACTGTTTTGTGCTGACTTCTAATGTGGTTTTTCTGTATTCGGCGTAATGTTGTCTAGAAGACCCTTGTCGGCACAGGGCCAATCAAATTAGAAAAACCACATTCATTTCAGGTTAGTTATAATTTCAAAACCCGGCATATACAGATGTGACACTTTATAACATTTATAAAATGCCACCATGGCACTGTATTTATTCACAAATCATGCTAATATGCTTTTGCGCCATGCTGCCAATAATTCTGTAAAGTTGCAGTTCCAACTGTAACAGCTAGGTGGTGCATTAGTGCAGAAGATAATCATTGTCAGTGGCAGGACAACATGATGGCTGCAAAGCATTAGTGCAACCTTTCGACTAATTTCACTAAATCTACATGATATGTTATAAAGTGTCACATCTTTATATGTCTAGAAAAAGCTTATATAAAAACATTAGGATTACCACTCAATTAGTGATCTTATTATATGTTCTTTTTTACGTTTTTTTTGGGTAAGTACATCAGCATTTTTAGTGTAAGGTTCCAGGCCTATGCTGTATGAAGAAGTGGTAGGGGTAGAGAGTTGGGAACCACAGAGTTACCCAAACATTAACCTTGTTCCTGTTCATCCATTGAAAAAAACATGGTTATTGACCAAGGTAATTCATCTACATAGTAAGTAGTACCTAAGAGCCTCAGTGGCCATATTGATGGCTAAACATTTCTTTTACATCCTGGAATATATCTTACCTCTCTAAAGACTTAGATAGGGAATAGGTTTCACTATTTCATCAAACTTCTGTGAGAGCACAGGTCCCAGACCAACTCAGGAGACAACTGTTTGGAAATAAAATCTCCTGTTGAAGTCCTGTGCTTGCAGTACTAGTTTTGTACGTACAGTAGAGGAAGCCTGAAATTTTGCCAGGCTGCCTACACCACACATACCACACGCACACCAATCTCTCTAAAGGAACCTTTTGAAGAAGCTCAGTAAGAGAAGCAGCTCAAGTGGCAAAATTTTCTAAAAACAATAATTGAATACTATAAGGTCCTGGAAAGTGTTCAGTCAGGGCTGGATTAAAAATGAAATGGACCTGGGGCTGAACATTTTCGAGGGCTCTTCGCAGTGGGTATGACCAGTGTTGTGTGAGTTGGTAAATTATATGTGGGTTTATTCATTATACTTCATTAAACTGTAGCCCCCTTTATCACACTTGGCGCATGGCGCTGTTGCGGTGCTGTGCAGGAAGGTGGATGTCTCACATTTATCCTCATGCATTTAATGGAAGGCTTGTATGGCTGTATGTGTGGGATTGTTTTCAGGCTATAGTCCCATGCGCCCCATCTGGCCCTGTGGTCAATCCACCATGTGCCTAGCTTCACACATGATCAATGCACATTTCTTAGGTTTAGCAGTTAGACCCTCTCCTCTGAAAGATGCTAATACTATCTCCTCCATGTGGAAGTGTGACTTATATTTCTGGGAGTACATGACAATGTCCTCTAGTTATATATCTGCATACTCCTTGTGTGACTTTATGGCCACTTGGAAGGTCAATGAAGCATCAAAGACATAACCCTGTATGGAGACAATCAGGCATTAACCAAATTAGTTATTTGGTTAGGTCCATGAGATGTGTATCCATGAGATGTTTATAGAAATTGTGGTTATGCTTCCTGCAAGCAGATTATTGACAATAAAAATGAAAAACAAACAAAAAAAACAAACAGACTCTGTTTCACTTTTAATTACTATCCAAATACTTTCATCCACTAGTAAACCATGTGCAAAACAAAAAAATGATTAACCGGATAAGATGTAATGTTATTTTTTGTGGTTATTGTGTCTCTGGCAAAATAATCTGACAACAGCCATTTTTACATCAGAGTTCTGTAGACTGTATATCATAGGATTTATTATGGGTGTAATTGTTGTATAGAATGCAGTGAAAGCAAAATCCAGAACATCAGAATATGATGGTAACAGAAAACCTAACACACCAGAGGTAAAGTACAAAGTGATGATGGAGATGTGGGATGAGCAGGTGGAGAAGGCTTTCCTTCTTCCATCTCTGGTCTTGATGCGCATGATGTTCAAAACAATAATTATATAAGATATTACAGTGCATGAAAAGGGGCAACCACAAAATAACAATAATTCCAAAGCAATTACAATATAAAGCGATATTGAGCCTGTGCAGGAGATAAATGTCATAGATTTAAAATCACAGAAGAACTGGTGGATGGAATTTGAATGACAGGTGGACATGTATAATACTGAGAGTGTGATGAGTAATGAATTTAACCAGCCCGTCACCCATAATCCAATAATCATCATGGTAAAATTTCTCTTACTCATAATATGGTGATAGTGTAAGGGCAGACAGATAGCGACATACCGGTCATACGCCATAATGAATAACATAATATCTTCCGCTGTAAGGCTCCCAACATAAAAGTAAAATTGCGTAAAACATTCTTCAAAGGAGACAATATTATTCCCAGATAATAAAATGTAGAGAAATTTAGGGACAGTGACTGTTGTGAATAATATGTCTACAAATGACAAATTACAGATGAAGAGATACATTGGATGGTGTAAATATGATTCCATACATATTACTGTGATTATAGAGGAATTCACCAGAACTCCAACCAAATATATCAGGGAAAGGAAAACAGAAATGAATGTTTTGCTTTCCAAATAATCAGAAAATGTCAGAATATAAAAATATTTCACTGATGTCTGATTCTCCATTATTTCATTATTCATTTCTTCATTATACATATTCTTAAATAGTGAGTGGAAATTTTAGCAAACTCTCGCTACCGAGGCTTTAATTCTGGTAAGATTGGACAAATGGTTTGCAAACTTCCGCCAAGTTTGTATCATTTAAATAGAAAAATATCAGGACGATGATTCCACATATCAGAAAAAATAACCATTATGGCATTTTTGCAACAAACCATAAATCTTGCCTTTAGAGTTAAGAGATGATGATTCATAATTCTAATTTATAGATTAAAGTGTGTAAGTTCTATGTACAGAACCAAAATAATTTTCCTGCACAAAAAATAAAAATATATTTGCATCTCTCACATTGTAACATGGTTTTTCCAGGGTGAACAATTTTATGTGTTTTATGGTCTTACTTGTAAGATGTAGAAAGCACCTGTGTGTACAGTATGTAAAGGTTGAGCATTTTTTTTATTTATAAAAACAAAAAAATACTTACAACACTTTTAGCATACCTGAAAACCTGAAAAATATAGAGCATATTACGCTATTAAATAGCAACTTTTTTTTAACAATGAAAAACAAATATTCCTACATATATTAAGTATTAATCAAGGAAACATGTAGATTTTTAAAAAGAAATATATACTTTATTGTGGGAAATAATTCTGGTGAAACTGACTTATATTCTTACCTTAAAATTTAGATCCAGTGCTGTAGTAGACAGGGTCTTGTAATGTCACCGCTGACAAGACCGTGAATTCTGACAGTGTAGATGGTTATTATTTATATGCTGCTACTGTTTATATAATGTCACACATTAGAAAAAACTCTGACCTACAGGGAAATTAAACTGACTGGGATTACATCATTCACACAAAGCTAGCTAGAGAAAAAAGATATTATTGCTATAATAATAAAAAGGAGGTTGCGGGTTATATTTTATTTGAAAAACACGGATGATTTGTGTAGACTGGAGAATGTTGAGGAGAGTGTGGCAACTGCAGTTTAATACCAAAAAATGCAAAATCATGCACATAGGGTGCAAAAGCCCTAAAGCTTAATATAACTTTACTACCATTACATGATGAGGAGAAATCAGAGATCAGAGGAGCATCAGTAATACTGTGTTCGATTCTGATGCCACTTTATAGGGCATTTGTATGGTCCGTACTGCAAAACTGTTCAGTTCTGATGCCACTCTCTAGGGCATTGGTGCGATCTGTACTGGAATACTGTGTTCTGTTCTCATGCATGGGTCCACAAGGGATCCAAAATAGTGCTCCCCTATGGGTCCTTTGTGGACCCATACATAACAGTTTTTTATTTTTGTTTTTTTCCTTAGAAGGACATAACACAGTCCTTGTGGTGTATGCTGCTCAAATTTTGGATGATTGATCACAAAAGTTGTGGCTATTAGTAGTGGGTTCTAGTTTAGTTTTGAGCGCTAAGTTGTTTTGTTTTTGTAAAAATTCTGTTCTCATGCCACTCTTTATGGAGTTGGTGCAGTCTGTATTGGAATACTGTGTTCAGTTGTCATTCCACTCTATAGGGCATTGTTACAGTTGTGAATGGAATACTGTGTTTAGATATGGAGGCCATATCTCCAGAAGGACATAAATACATATATCATACATATAGCATTTGTAAAGCCATTGGAAGTAGAGGTTGGAACTTGAACCACCTTGGGACCTCATTCATCTTACACTACTTGCAGCACTTCCATCAGTTTTTGTCAAAAGAAACTTTGTCAATAAACATTACAGCCTGTCCATCATCACCAAGCTGCTCTCTTCTGTCTGCTTCAAACAAGGGCTTGGGATCTTCTCCACCTGTATCATCCATGTCATGACCTGGGTATGGCCGAGATCAGTGATCAGGCCGGAGGTAGTGCTTGTGCATACAAAGTAGGTGAGAGACTGGAGAAAATTAGTGCAAGGAGAGCAATTGTGCTAAAACAATACTGTATTCTAGGTTTAGGTCTTGCAGGCACAAATATGCCGAGATGCAAAAAGCTCTTGGTCTGAAAATTCAACTGAAGTGGAGTGTGGTAGGCACCAATCTCCTCCTTCAGTTTCGTCCTGAGGAATATCCACTGCAGATCAGTCCAAAAATATATTTGACATCTGCTCCATGCTGAAGGAGCTGCCTAGCATCATGGACATGTCTACTGCCACTACCTTTCATGCTATTACCATTGTCTACTTAACAAGTTTAATTTATTTTACTGTTTTACCAGGAGAAGGTCAAACATTATTCTGAAACTACCAGTCAAAAACCTTTAAGTCTTTCCTTGCCACTTTTATGTTTGCTACTTTTACTGCCAATTTTGGTTTGTCCTCAGCTAACTTTTTTTGTATGTATTTAACTTTAGAATGAAACTTTGACATTTTTAAATTACATGGCCTTCAGTCCGTTGGCCATCGGCCTTGGTTTAGTCTTCATAGTGTGAGCAGCTTCAGCATATGGGCCAGATTTTTTGCCTTCCATCATTGTCTATTTTTTTGCTGTATTTATTTTTATTTTTTGTTTTAGTGTTGTTTTTTTAATGTTTTAGTGGTTTATTTTATTTTTTTGTAGCAGTGCCCTATTGATTGTAACGTCTTATCAATACCGATATTTCATGGTCACCACAGAAGTGAAAAAGAATGTAGTAGCCTCAGTGCATTTTCTACCAACTGGTAATAATATTCTGAGTGGTAATAGTGACTATATGGTCGACAATCTCCTTCAACCATGATGCTGCCTGCCCTCCCTCCCTGGTCTCCCTTCGCAACTCTAACCTCTAACCTTGGCACTCACCATGAAACCAATTCCTAAAAAATGCTCTTATGCCATGGAGTGCCTTACATATTACACTACTCCAGTTCATCTTCCGACTAATGACCTTTTACCCTTCTCTCTTTCATCTCCAAACTACTAGAGTGACTGGTTTACAGTGATCTCATCACCCACTTTACTGACAACTCCATCCTGAATACAGGTTTCCCCTGTTCCATTGCACAACTCCAAATGTCCTCCACACAAATGTGTAGCTTTAATCGAAGTGGAAAATGTATTTTTGGCACCAATAATTTTTACTGTATTTAATTTGGTACAATAAATTATTTAGAACAACATAATAGGAATATAATAATATATAATCGCTAGAAGGGTTAACAGTTTAAAAAAAGGTAATCTGTATGATATATATATATATATATATATATATATTATGATATATATATATATATATATATATATATATATATATATATAAATTATAGTATTTCAAAGTTCAAATACATATGAACCCATGCTTCTGCTAAATGTAGTGGATAGTTATTGGTATAATTAAAAAGCTATTTAATAAGCAGTCATCCTGCTCTCCAGACTCAGTTACACCTTTAAATACTAGCCCAATATTTTCATTAATCACTCATTAATAAATATGGTGTAAACCAGGGCTCGAAGTGGGGGTGTATACGGGGGTATGCAATACCGGCACTTCTCCAATTGATGTAATTAAAAAAAACCTCAAATCCCCATTGACTTCTATTATATTCTGTGTTTCCATACAGTCACTTCGTAATGTCCATACCCCCACTTCTAATTTTTCACTTCGACCACTGGTGTAAACCATTAAAATGACCAACTGGAGAAGACTGTCATTTACTATGGTTATTGTGTTTCTGGAAAAATAATCTCAGAATGGCCATTTTTACATCAGAGTTCTGCAGACTGTATATAACAGGGTTTATTATGGGTGTAATTGTTGTATAGAATGCAGTGAACACAAAATCCAGACCATCAGAATATGATGGTAATAGCAAACTTAACAGAGCTAACGTGTAGTACAGGGTGATTACAGAGAGGTGGGATGAGCAGGTGGAGAAGGCTTTTCTTCTTCCATCGCTGGTCTTGATGCGCAGAATGACTGAAAAGATATTTTTATAAGATGTAAAACTACATGAAAATGGACCAACAGCAAATAACAATATTTCTAAAGCAATTACAGTATAAAGCAAATTTGAGCCAGTGCAGGAGATTAATGTCATAGATTTTAAATCACAGAAGAACTGGTGGATGATATTAGAATGACAGGTGGACATATTTAATATTGAGATTGTGATGAATAATGAATTTAACCAGCCCGTCGCCCATAATCCAACTGTTATCATGGTGCAGTTTCTCTTACTCAGGATACGGTGATAGTATAAGGGGAGACATATAGCGACATACCGGTCATACGCCATAATCAATAAGAGAATATCCTCTGTTGTAACATCCACAAAGTAAAAGTAAAATTGCGTAAAACATTCTTCAAAAGACACAATATTATTCCCGGATAATAAAATGTAGAGATATTTAGGGACAGTGACTGTTGTAAATAATATGTCTACAAATGACAAATTACAGATGAAGAGATACATTGGATGATGTAAATGTGGGTCCAAAAATATTACTATGATTATAGTACAATTCACAAAAACTGCAAACAAATATATCAGGGAAAGGAAACCAGAAACAAATGGTTTACTTTTAGTATAATCATAAAATGCCATAATGTAAAAATATTTTACTGATGTCTGATTCTCCATTATTTATTTATTTCTGCTGTAGACAAAATAACATATTTTATTTTATGAAACCCCAATGTTAATTAATTATTCTATTTCACATAGTAGTGCAAAATGTACAGAACAGTTGTTATACATTCCAATTAAAAGACTTGTTATGTTTATAAGATCAGTTGATCATGATCATTAATTTTTATGATTCATAACTTTTGGTTTCTGGATCAAGCATGTCATCATTGATAAAATTACATACTCTATGCATAGACTCTAAGCATACCATTGATATTATATTTATTTATATTTAATTTCTTTCCTTGCTAGTATATTTATTGCTGTAATATGCTGTTGGGATTTTTATGCAGAAACATGATTGTACTGTACATACATGCATTCCATTGAGTGTGAAATATAGGTTGTACTTATATTGGAATACTGGAGCCACCCACATTGGTAAAAAATACATATATTTCCTTTTACCATATACAGATCTATTAATCTATTTTTTTTAATTTAAATATTTATTTAAATCTTTTGTTTTTTTGCTTTGACAGACGGCCCTTTGGTAGAACCCAAAACTAAGTCAAACTATAGATTTATACAATAGATCTTAATATTTTAATTCAGTAATTTCATCAAAAATTTTCAGCAAAGATATAAACTATAAAGAAAATCGCAAATATTTACCAGACTAAAATGCGTGCTGTGATTAAATGATGCCACCAAGTATCCGTATAGGTCTTTAAAAAATAGTTACATGAATAATTTTGAGCATATTGCTCTATTAAGTATCTCATTTTTTTAAAGAATGTATTTTACATATATTAAGTATTATTCATTCATATTTTCTCCAATTAGAATTTTTGAAAACATAGATAAACTAGACCTCATATTATTATGGAAAATCGTTCTGATGAAGCACAGTTATATTTTTACAAGTTAAATCCCGTGTTGCAATAGATGCCTCTGACAGGGCAGAATTCTGAGAGCGTACATGATTTTTATTTAGATACTGCTACAATTTATATATTGTCACACATTAGAAAAAACCCTGACCTACAGGGAAATTATTCTGACTGGGATTACATTATTCACACACACAGTTCATTAAAACAGATAATAAGCTTATAAGAAATATATAATAAAAATGAGCATATGTTCAAGTTCAGTTATATACAAATAGAGTAGTCTTAATTTTTATTCTAATACAATAATTATACATTACAGCAACGTATAAATATAACACATAACGTATATGGTTTCATAAAAATAACAATAATATTTAATGGGCATGTGCAGATGATAAAGAATAAAAGCATTTAAAATATGGCGGAAGTGGTCACAGAAATACTAACAACAAAACAATAACATTACATTTTATCAGAACCTAAATACAGCAATAAGAGCGATAAAGATATAGGGGTATATTTACTAAGCGGTGAGATTGCAGTGAGATTGAAAAGTGGGGATGTTGCCCATAGCAACAAATTAGATTCAAGTTCACATTCTCCAGTGTGTAAAATGAAACTTAGAGCTTGAATCTGATTGGTTGCTATGGGCAACATCTCTACTCTTCAATACCCTTTAGAGCGTTAGAGAGACAGAGAGACATTATATTACCATAGAAACATAGAAACATAGAAAGTGACGGCAGATAAGAGCCACATGGCCCATCCAGTCTGCCCCATTACACTATCACACGTATTCGGAGAAAGACTGGAGTTCTATCACAGGTGAAATATATATATACAGTATATATATACAGTATATATATATATATATATTACTGTATATATATATATATATATATATATATATATATATATATATATATATATATATAAAAGAGTGTTTATGGTGACCATATACTATTCATGGTAACTAGATGATTGTAATCATCAACAGAAGAAACCAGTTGACAAGTGTCCTTTTGCTTGAGACTTTGAAAGGAAGTTTTGAGTTCTCACAATGACTGAATGTAATGTCATTTTAATTCCAATCATATTGGTAGCAATCCATGTCGTTTTTTGTGCTTTATGAATAACATGATCCTATTTTGAAACATATTGTGACATAAGACACCATGCAAATTTATCAGAAGGTATTCCACTGATTAAGACAAAAATATAAATGACACTTTTGTCAAAGGGGCTAAGGTTGAAATCTCAAATGGCCTTTCTTCTTAGTCAGTGTTAAATATAGACTTTCCCCCCTTTATGTCCACCCTTTAGACCTTTCATAAATTCGATGGGATAAGCAGGTGGAGAAGGCTTTTCTTCTTCCATCTCTTGTCTTGATGCACGTTATTCAAAAAAATAATTATGTAGGACATTACAGTGAAAGAGAAGGGGCAAACTCAAAATAACAATGTTTATAAAGCAATTACAATATAAAGTGATATTGAGACTGTTTAGGAGATTAACATCATAGATTTAAATTCACATGAGAACTGGTGGATGGTAGAATGACAGGCGGACATATTTAATACTGAAAAGGTGATGAATATTGAATTAAACCAGGCCGTCACCCATAATCCAGCTGTTAACAAGGTACGGTTTCTCATACTCAGAATACGGTGATAGTACAGTATAAGGAGAGACAGGTCATAACATATCGGTTATACGCCTTAATAAATAACAGAATATCTTCTGTTGTAACGCTCACAACAGCAAAAAAACAATTAAACATTATTCAAAAGACAATAATATTCCTTGATAATAAAATGTAGAGAAATTTAGGGACAGTGATTGTTGTGATTAATTTGTCTACACAAGACAAATTACAAAGAAAAAGATACATTGGATGATGTAAATGTCTCCATAAATATTACTGTGATTATAGAAAAATTCACAAAAAATGTAACCAAATATATAAAAATAAACCCGAAACAAATGTCTTACTGTTTGGATAATCAGAGAGTGCCATAACGTAAAACACATCACTGATGTCTGATTCTCCATTATTTATTTCCATACTGTATATCCCTGATTTAAGCCTTTGAGGAATACTGAATAACTTTTAAAGGGTTATTAATGCAGCACCAATTATGATAGTATTCATACGATATAAACTAACTCCAGAAGCAAAGAAATTGGTCCTTCTTCTCTGAATGCACGCGTAACGAATTGTTTGACACAACAGTCTTTTATATCATATAACGTCCGTTTAATAAATATCAATTAAAATGTTGGATGATTCAATCACAATTAGCGAAAATAATCATAGAACGCATAGATATGTGAATAGCAATGAAAATAAGTGTATTAAAAACCAGGGCAACTGTGGTTCGGCTCTATCTTCACATTTTATTTCACATTGTTATTTGGTGGATTTTGTATTATATATCCACTCAATTCATCTCTTCTCTTGTATGGTGTATTGCACTCATGGTCAGTGCTTCTTCAAGTTAAGAAGGATATTTTATTTGTTCCCAAAAGTCCTAGTGCTTGTTGTGGTGCCAAACATATGTCCTTCATGGGTAATTGCACTGTCCCTTTAAACCATAAACCACATTATTGCACCTTCAGAAAGTGACAGTGCCATTAATTATATGGACAACCTACTAACATATGCATGTTTTTCTCAGAAAATCCCTGGCTCTGACTTGAACGTTATAAGAATAAGCACTTGACATATAGAATTTTGAATATTCAATTACAAGGTTACATTAACAGGCACAAAGTACATCATATTGGAAACTTAATTCCAAGCATTAGCAGATATTACAAACAAACATAAAACACAAAGGGGGGAATTCACTAACTGACGAATTACATAAATCGTCAGTCGCTGACGATATTGGTGACAATTTTCACAAATGTGTATTCAGTAAGTGACGAATGTGTTTTTTTTCGTCATTTTGTTTGACGTTTACAGATCGTCAATGTGATATCGCTGTGACGATTTTTGCAATACAATGGATACAAAAATGGAATTCACTAACTGACGAATATTGTATTCACCCACACATCGTCATGACGAATTGTAAAAATCGTCAAAAGGCCAATCGTCAGCAGAGAGTGGAGATTTCCATAGGAGCACTATATAAAGACACTCATACAGCACTGAAAGCATGTTTGACCATTGATTAAAATGGAAGCTACAACAGTCACTAATACATATACCACTCTCATATCCAACCACAAACCACTCTCCCGACCTCACCAAGCTCCAAACACATCTGAGGAAATTGCCCAGGCACAAGTTTATATAGTGATTGACACATAAATATTATGTGCCATAATTTGCAGTTGATTATCAATAATTACCAGTAACAAAGCTTCTAATTGGCCATGGTGATTTCATTATGTAAATTCGACATGACGATTTTATGGAAAATCGTCAGTGTATCCGTCAGTTTAGTGCTACATCGCCTGCCGAACCAGTTTTTTCGTCAATGGATATCGTCCGCATTCGTCAGTGAATTCATATCGTCAATAGAAATCGTCACTTACTGAATACTATACATCACCAGTCACTGACGATTTCAGATCACTGACGAATGCTGACGATATGAAATCTCAGCACAAATCCTCAGTTAGTGAATTCCCCCCAAACTCTTTTCAGCAGTGATTCAGGCAGATCACTTCCCATCCCAGTATTATCACAGTCTCTGTGACTCAGAGGACTCCATCAACGGGGCGGCAATGACTGGTTCCTGGCTGGGACTGGACTTACGGTTTGGTTGTAAAGGTTTGTCCCAGACTTCATCTCCGATGCCCGCGGACGAACTATTGTCTTTCACCTCTTATTATATTTTTCTTGATATATTATATGAGGTCCTAGGATAGCACCACCCCAGATTAAATACATGCCTACGTAATACATGCCTAAATACATGCCTACATAATTATAATATTGGGGGCTATGATTAGCACATTTTAACTTCATACTAGGGTGTGCAGGATTATTTGTCTTTCTTGCAATTGTGTCTTCCTTCTCTTCCCAGTTCTTATGGGACGGTGAACTATAGGAGTACCTTGGGACTACCAGCCAATGCTTTTCTCTGTGCCACATATGGCACAAGGGCCATGAAACACNCGTGACATGCAGACATTCTAAACTTCAGCAGGAATGATGGTTATGCTTTGTGCAAGTACTTTATTGTCAAGGCTTACTCTCCTTTACAGCATGATATGTCCAGGTTCATTTTCATTTTCTGTGCTTATTGTGTCTCTGGAAAGATAATCTCAGAACAGCCATTTTTACTTCGGAGTTCTGTAGACTGTATATCATAGGATTTATTATGGGTGTAATTGTTATATAGAATGCACTGAAAACAAAATCCAGGACATCAGAATATGATGGTAACAACAAACTTAACATGGCAGAGCTATAGTACAAGGTGATGATGGAGAGGTGGGATGAGCAGGTGGAGAAGGCTTTTCTTCTTCTATCGCTGGTCTTGATGCGCATGATGTTCATAAATATAATTTTGTAAGATATTACAGTGCATGAAAAGGGGCAACCACAAAATAACAATAATTCTAAAGCAATTACAATAAAAAGCGATTTTGAGCCTGTGCAGGAGATAAATGTCATAGATTTTAAATCACAGAAGAACTGGTGGATGATATTAGAATGACAGGTGGACATGTATAATACTGAGAGTGTGATGAACAATGAATTTAACCAGCCCNTCACCCATAATCCAATAATCATCATAGTACAATTTCTATTATTCAGTATCCGGTGATAGTATAAGGGGAGACAGATAGCGACATATCGGTCATATGCCATAATGAATAACAGAATATCTTCCGCTGTAAGACTCACAAGATGAAAGTAAAATTGTGTAAAACATTCTTCAAAGGAGACAATATTATTTCCTGATAATAAAATGTATAGAAATTTAGGGGCAGTGACTGTTGTGATGAATATGTCTACAAATGACAAATTACAGATGAAGAGATACATTGGATGATGTAACTGTGATTCCATACATATTACTGTGATTATAAAAGAATTCACCAGAACTCCAACCACATATATCAGGGAAAATAAACCGGAAAGAAATGTTTTGTTTTCCGAATAATCAGAAAATACCAGAATGTAAAAATATTTCACTGATGTATGATTCTCCATTATTCATTTCTTCCTGCTTTATAAAACAAATAACACATTTCATTTTATAAAATCCCTAAGTTGCATTTACATCAATGGAAGAACATATGCTGACAGAAACGGTTGTCTGACATCACAAATATAGTTATAGTCAGAGTAACAGCGTAAAGGCAAGCTGGATATTATTGTTCTACACATACCAGCATGTCCTGTCTCTCATGGGGTTTGGACTGCTACGAGCGCCATCTTGCCTTAAAAGCACACTTTACAATAAAAATTATGTAGTGAGTGATCATTTTTGCAAATTCTTGCTACCGGCACTCTATTGCTGGTAAGATTGGGGCTATTGTTTGCAAACTTCTGCTAAGTTTTTATAATTTACATAGAAAAAATCAGGAGGATGATTTTAATATTACCGTCTCAGAAAAAATAACCATTATGGCATTTTCTTTAACTAAACAATGGTTTTATCAAACCATAAATGTTGCCCTTAGAGTTAAGAGATGATGATTTGTAATACTATTTACTTACACAGTGTGTAAGTTTTATGTGCAGAACTAAAATCCTTTCCCGGCAGGAAAAACAATGAAAATATATTTGCACCTCTCACATTGCAACAAAGTTTTTCTCTCACACTTGAATATTTATTTTTAGATGAACTATAATGACATTTGCAAATCGTTACCAGACTAAGATGCCTGCTGTGATTAAATGATACAACACTAACAGCATATATATGTATATACGTATATGCTTTTTTTTTATAGATTTACCTAAATAATATAGAGCATATTACTCTATAAAATATAAACTTTTTTAACAATTAAAAAAATTTGTCTTACATATATTGAGTATTAATCATGGATATTTTTTCCAATTTGATTTTGTAAAGATATATATATACTTTATTATGGGAAATCATTCTGCTGAAACTGAGCTACAGCCTTACCTTAAAATTTAGATCCAGTGCTGTAATAGGGTCTTGTAATGTTACCTCTGACAAGACAGATTTTTTTTTTTATGTTTTTATTACAAGACGAAGCATACAAATAACTATAAAATGAATGGGTATAGCAATGACAATGTTGCAAAGCAAGAATAATCAAGGAGAAGAAAATCATTACACACTCTTTACAGAGAGGTCATCAGCTTTCAGGCAGCGAAGATCCCATGTAGTACTTTCAAAGCATTTTGTCCGATGAACTTTAGTGGTATAAGGAATACCATCAATATAACACTCCCAGTCCACCTTGGACTTACTATGCAGAGATAAACCAATCCAGTACAGCTGGAACAGAAAAAAAAGACGGAGGGAAAGGGCCCCAGGTTGTTGAAGTATAGACTTAGATGGTTATTATTTATATGCTGTTACTGTCTACACAATGTCACATATTAGAAAAAAACCCTGACCTACAGGGAAATTATACCAATTGGGAATATATCATTCACACACAGCTAGTTTGAGAAAATAACATTATTAATATGATAATGAAAAAAAATTAGAAAGTTCACTCATATACAAATGTAGTGTATCTAAAAAGTATAACACAAAGGACCATATCCCAACTTTGCAATTGCTCATCTTACATGCATCACAATCAAGCTGAGATCACAAGTGGATCTTAGTCTTTATAAACTGTAGACCTTCCATAAATTTCCTTGCATTTAAAAAGAAAAACTTAAGGTAGCCCTTGGCTGTTGAAAGTTCAACAGTGCATGAGGATGGACTCAGTTGGTTTGGTTCTAAAACTAGAAAGATTGTCTACTGTCTGTATGTTATTAAAAATATTTATTATAGGTATAAAATTTGCAAGATTCATAAGATAGTCAACTAATAAACATAATCTTAGAAAATAATTTAAAAAACATGGATGATCAGTGTAGACTGGAGATTAGTCAAGAGTTTGGCAACTGCAGTTTAATACCAAAACATGCAAAATCATGCACTTAGGGCTGGATTCAGCTTTTCACTCTCATGACTTACACTCATGA
>JABWIB010006317.1:17387-28457 GCA_016617825.1 Platyplectrum ornatum
TGTAACTCATGAGAGTGAAAAGCTGAATCTGGCCCTTAGGGTGCAAAAACCCTAAAGCTTAATATAGCATTACCAACATTACATTAGAAATGACTGAGGAGGAAGGGGATTTAGGGGTCACCATTTCATTTGACTGTAAGGTAGCCAGGTAATGAGAAATATTACTCTATGGGGCAATGGTTTTTCTAAGTGACCACAGAAGTGCAAGATAATGTAGTTAGATTCAATACATTTTTTACCAACTGGTAATGACACTTTTATCGACAATCTCCTCAAGCCTTGATGCTGCCTTCCCACCCTCCCTGGTCTTCCTTTGCCACTCCAACCCCCAACCTTAGCATTCACCATAAAACTCATTCCTTTTTTTTTTTTTTATAAATTTTATTGGAGAAAAATACATAAAGGCAAAACAAGAGATATGGGTACAGTTGAATACATAAACAAAAAAGATATATAACACAGGGCCATCTTAAGCACCGAACAATAAATATAAAGGTCTACAAGTACATAGGTAATGCTCTCAGATACACAAGGGGAGCGAGATATAAATAACAACAACAGTGGTTATATCACAACGGGAGAGAGAGAGAGGAAGCATTGCAGGATGGCCGTCAGCATCCGGTGGTTTTGGCAAAATCCATGGCTGGAAAATGCACTTACATGCGTCTGCCGATATGACGACCATCCTCCTTATACGTCAAATTAGGGTCAGGGTTAACAAATCCTAACACAGTCCATTCTGGAGTAAGGGGTACGAATGGTAAACAGTGGGTAGAAGAAAATACTTGTACCTGCTTCCAAAACCTTTGTATAGTGGGGCAGTCCCAAAAACAGTGGAACAGAGTAGCATACGCACCTCCACATTTCGAGAAATTATGAATATTGCTCAAACCCATTACGTGGCAGCTATCCGGAGAGAGGTATCCCCTGTGAAAAATATGAAGGAGCATTTCCTTCCTAAGTACTGGCTTTAAGAGCCTGTTGCAAGAACTCCAAAGTTTCCACCAGAATGTCAGTAGTCAAAGAGGGGAAAAGTGACCATTGTGAGAGACCTCCAGGAATCTAATGTATCTTGTAAAACATGGTAAAGAAGATATATAGTACCCCGTTCACTAGGTAGGCATGACAATATTCTGTCCAATGAGTTATCCCAATCTACATCTGCTAACTGGCTCACAACCAATCATTCGTAATGTAGAGCTTGGTGTAAGGCGAACAGCTGCGTGCATGGTACTGTAATGGAGTCAAAAATCTGGGAGCAGGATTTCAACGAATGTCTATGAGGATTTGTTAGGTCTCTAACTCTGGTGACTGGAAAACGGAGTAGGACAGTGGGAGACCTTGCCATTTCATGGATTCAAAAACTTCTTTAATTAATCTACGAAAATTAGCTTCATATAAGGTGGTAAAGTGTAGTCCTAAATATTTTATATTCTACCTGGAAAATTTCGATACCACAGTGGTTTAGTTGAGGTGCCTAACCACAAAGTCACTGACAATGACTGATTTATGGTGAACCCAGAGACTAAGCCATATTCTCTAATGAGGGTGAGAATTGCCTAGAGGGAGTTTTGTGGTGAAATGTATAAAAGCAAGTTATCAGCAGAAGCCGTCAATTTCGTGGAAGTCGTGCCTATCGAAATGCCATGGAAGGTCAATGATGACTGCAAAAGTCGTAATAGAGGGTCTGGTGCTAGATTGAATAAGAGTGGTGATAGTAGACAACCCTGCCTGGTTCCCCGGGACATAATCAGAGGGGCACTTCAACAGCCATTTACTAATACCAGTTTTAGGTGTTGTGTACATGAAATTAATGAAATTAGCAAACCGCTCCCCAAAATGTCAGAATCGGAAAAGGTTGTGTAAGTGAGGCCAAGACACTTGGTCAAATGCCTTTTCGGCATCAAGACTGAGTAGCATCTCTGAGTCTCGTTAGGCCATGTTAACAGAGTGAGCTATAATGGCAGCTAAAGCTGTTGTCATCGCTTTGACTGAGTGTCTGCTGTGTACGCCCATCTGATGGTGGGTCAATAGAGAAGGGAGAATAGATTGGAGTCGATTGGCCATTATTTTAGCAAGCAATTTGAAATCCTGGTTGAGGAGGGTAATGGGCATGTATTAGCGGGTTTATGAGAATGAAGTGTTTACGTTTCTGGGATTTAACTACATTGGCTATTAGCTTGCCAGACTTATTGCCTCAACGGAAAAAGCGACTTTTCGCATATTCTAGACAAGTCTGAGCCTGGGACAAAAGTAGGCTCTCCAATAATTGACGTTGGGTTACATAGGACTCATGGGTGCCATCCATAGGGATTAGGGAATAATGGTGGAAGGCCTCAGAAACTGCTCTGTGTAATTGATTATATTTAGACTGAAATTCACATTTCTTTGCCCCTTGAAAAGAGATGATATGGCCTCTCAGAACAGCCTTGGCCTTTTCCCAAAATGAGATCAGGTCATCTTTGTGTTGATCATTAGTAAATTCAAAGTCAATACCGGGCTAGGAAGAGTATTGGTTGGATAGAGATAGATATGGAAGCATGGTCTGATATCAGAATAGGGTGTATGTCAGTGGATAGTAACCATGAGAAAAGCTGGTCCACTATCAGTATGTAGTCAATCCTAGAAAAAGATCGGTGTACTGCAGAATGAAACATGTAAGAACAGTCAGTAGGATTACATGTATGCCACGGATCTGTGACATGATGAGTGGTTTTTAAATGCTGAATGTGGCCGATGGTAATGGGTGGGCGGGGGTCTGAGTGTAAGACTTATCTAAAGCAGGATTATCCATAGTGTTAATATCCCCAGCTATAACAAGGTTAGATATGTCATGTTATAACAATATAGAAGAAAGTTCAAGACAAAATTCAGGAGGTGGGGAGCTAGGGGCATAAACATTAAAGAGTGTAAAATGGTCACCGCCAAAGGCCACCTCCAGGAGAAGTTAGCACTCATTAGGGTCTTTAATGGTTCGAGCAACTTCACAATGTAGATTTCTGTGAAATAATATAGCTAAGGTTAAGGTGCAGCAGTGAAGACCAGGCACCAGTATATGTTGTAGGACACTCCTGTGGGGCACAGCAGTGAAGACAAGGCACCAATAGACACTGCAGGCACTCCAGTGGGGTTTAGCCGTGAGGGAGAAACGCCAGTATACGTTGCAGGTCACTTCTGTGGGGTTAAGACGAGGCATCAGTATACAGTGCAAGTCACTCCTCTGGGGTGCAGCGGTAATGACTGGACGGCAGTATAAAGTGCTGGTCACTCCCTTGGGTAGCAGCGGTGAAGACAGATGCCAGAAAACATTGCAGGTCACTCCTGTGGGGCGCAACGGTGAAGACAAGATGGCAGTATACGTTGCAGGTCACTTCAGTCGGGTGCAGTTCTAAACAAACAAACAGAGCAGGTGAACAAACAGGAGAACCTGACACTATAACCAGCAAAGAAAGACTGCAGTGATGGAAGTGATTGTCCCACCCTCTGTACCTCTGTGTGACTGACAGCCAAGATGTTCATAAATACTGCAGAGGAATGGTGGGACCAAGGCCTAAGCTAGGACTTGGGAAAGCCTACAGTTACACCATGTCACATGGAATCTGCTGAAGAATCGCTGCTGTGAAATGGTGAGTAGTTTGCAAATCATCACAAGTACACTGGCATGTAACACTACCCAACTTCACCTTCCAACTACCAACTCAACTACCTTATCTCTTTCAAACTACTGGAGTGAATGGTTTACAATCGCCTTGTCACCCATTTTACTGACAACTCCATCCTGAATCCCCTCCAATCTGGGTTTCGCCCCTTCCACTGCACAGAAACTGCCCTTACCAAGCTCATCAGTGACCTTCTCTCCACCGCATCTAATGACCACATTAGGGACAGGTGTCCCTTTTCATTCTCCTTGACCTTTTCAATGTCTTTGATGCTGTTGAACATTCTCCTACTCCAAACTCCTCACTCTTTAGGCCTCACTGGCTCTGTTCAACCCCCCATCTCTCTGGCCACCCCTCCATCTCAACCTCTAGCTACTCCTCCACTTTCACTCTTCTTCCTGTAAGTGACAAAAACTGGCACTTTCAACTAATAGCGCCTTAGATAGACAGAGAGACATCCTATCACCACTACTCTACTACACATATTTGGAGAAAGGGGAAAGGCTTTTTTATACACTGCACAAGTAGTGCAACTGGAAATCTTTTCATCAATGAGTTTTATGGCCCTCTCTGTAAACCTTGTGTTGACCTTCCTTCCTTGACCTTCCTTGATCTATCACAGGTGGCATCTATATATAAGTAAATAAATTATAAAATGAGCAAGCAAGTTATAAACGGGTGAGAGCTCGGTGTCCTCCTGTGGGTTACAGCTGCAGCTACCCTTCAGTGTATAGTATATACAACCAATACTATGCAAAAACTGTGATCAAAACAAATGTTACACACTAATCGTGTGGAAAAAAACACTATGGGGTTGCAGCGCTGCTAGTAACCGAATCACGTTTTCTTATTGTAATAGTAAGTGAAAGTCTTAAAAGTCTGAAATTCCAGTGCTCACGATCTTGGAGTGAGTCTGTGACAGATAGTCCTGCTGAGGTTATTTCTCTCCCAGTTGTGTGCTGTTGCTGTGTGGGATAAAGATAATCACGTCGTTCTCCCTCGGATCCTGTGGTATTCAGATTCTCATATGCAGGAATTTAACACCTTAGTGGAGGGCTTCTGTGTGGAGTGTGTATATTCTCCACACAGAAGCCCTCCACTAAGGTGTTATATTCCTGCATATGAGAATCTGAATACCACAGGATCCGAGGGAGAACGACGTGATTAGTCTGGAATTTCAGACTTTTAAGACTTTCACTTACTATTACAATAAGAAAACGTGATTCGGTTACTAGCAGCGCTGCAACCCCATAGTGTTTGTTTTCCACACGATTAGTGTGTAACATTTGTTTTGATCTATATATAAGTGTGTTTATGGTGACCATATACTGTACATGGTAATTAGGTGATTGTAATCATCAACATAAGAAACCAGTTGAGAAATGGCGTTTTTGAAAAGGAAGTTCTGAGTTCTCACAATGGGCCAGATTCATATTTACACTCTCATGACTTACACTCTCATGGGTAAAACCATTTTGAATTGCAGGGGAGGTAAAATGAATGTCAGTGTGTGCATGCAGGGAGAATACTTTATTTTTGCATTTTGCACACAGATACTGACCAGCGTTACTGTTACACTGTTATTACACTTGTACTAGGAAACATCATCTCTCACCTGTAATACTGATTGCAACTAATTAAATTTACCTCCCCCTGCAACTCAACATGGTTTTGTCCATGAGAGTGTAAGTCATGAGAGTGTAAATCTGAATCTGACCCAATGTCTGAAGGTAATGTCTATCATTCCAATCATATTGGTAGCAATTTAGATCAATTTTTCTTTATGAATAATATGCGGGTGCCTGTGCAGGAGATTAACATCATAGATTTAAATTCACATAAGAACTGGTGGATGGTATTAGAATGACAGGTGGACATATTTAATACTGAGAAGGTGAATTAAGTAATGAATTAAACCAGGCTGTCACCCATAATGCAGCTGTTATCAGGGTACAGTTTCTCATACTCAGAATACGGTGATAGTATAACAGGATACAAATAGCGACATAACGGTCATACGCCATAATGAATAAGAGAATATCTTCTGTTATAACGCTCACAACAAGAAAATAAAATTAAACATTCTTCAAAAGAGACAATATTATTCCTTGATAATAAAATGTAGAGAAATTTAGGGATAGTGACTGTTGTGATTAATATGTCTACACAAGACAAATTGCAAATAAAGAGATACATTGGATGATGTAAATGTGGCTCCATAAATATCACTGTGATTATAGAAGAATTCACAAAAAAATGTAACCAAATATATAAAAAAAAATAAACCGGAAACAAACATTATGAGATCGCCATAAAGTAAACAAAAAAAAACCACATCACCGATGTCTGATTCCCCATTATTTATTTCTTCCTGCTCTAAAAAAAATTGTAATTTTTTTTTCAAAAACCCACTGTTGAATTTACAGTACAGTTGTTATACATTATAATAAATAAATTTGTAGTGTAAACAAGGTCTTTAAACAAGTTATTCTGGATTTGTTTTCTCCAGTCGATTTGAATCCTACTGGAATGTTGTTTTTTATTCAATAAACTTCCAATTCAATTATTTAATATATATAGACTGTATTCAGGAACCAGCAATGTCTACAGTGTATTTAAACGCGGCGCCGGTCCAGTGACGTAATTCACTTTTTAGCTCCTGAAAAAGCGGTGGGAGGCCGTGAAATGCGTCGAGCAGTGACTTCTTAAATTATTGATGTTTGTAACTTTTACATCCACTACAATACAATCCAGCGAGCTAGAGCGGAGGAAATAGCCGGCAATATCTTCGTCCGTTTCGGTGTGTGAGGATGCATGTATAATGTTTTGGTGGAAAGGAACTTTTAAAATAATAAAGAAACATCTACAATCACTTGGACCGGACAGTGATTACTTTCTGAACGCGCTACACTTGGAGCACATCTATGGTGAGTGCAATTATCTTAAGCGCTTTTTTAAGACAAGAGATAAACTGCACCATAAAGTCTCCTTTGTTGTGGATTACTGCCAAGGTATTTTCCTGCCTATTGAATACTACTATTGGGGACACTGGTCGGGACTCCCCATAACACGGCAGTCTGAAGTCGAGCAAAGTGAATATTTCTTCATTGATAAATTAATCCCCACATAGCAAATAGAGTTGGAAAGACATGTCTAGTGTCCATGACTTGGAAAAGCAGACAATACTTCAGCAATGAAGGAGAAGATTGTGTCATATAGAAAATATTGGCCTTATAGAAGGGAGTTCATCTTGATCAAAGAAGTTAATTTACCGGTCTCAACTACATTAAAAAATTAATTATTTATTTTATTACAACAAGACATTAGCTCATCAAGTATATCAGTTACAGTAGTTATTTGGTTTTACCAATGAGGACCCAAATCCAATTTATTCCTCTAACATTTACATTATCTTTATGTTTATCCCAATCAGTTTTTATATAGTTTAACAGTATTAGCCACTTCCACCTCTGTACTTGGTTAACATTAATACAGTCTGTGTACTTACACATTACAGTCATGGAAAATACTAGTTCCAGATACATACCCTTTCCCCTCTGGCCCAAAAATAAGTGCAGGGTAAAGGAATAAATTCAACTTTAATAAACAGTACTAGGGATAAAACTGAAGAACTTTGGGTGAGAATAGAAACCCAGGGAGTTATTCTGCGTACTGGGGTGATATATAGACCACCAGGACAGGACAAGGAATTAGTCAGCATAATATTGCAAAACATTAATACAATGGCATTGAAAGGGGAAGTAATAATCATGAGTGTAATCTAGCAGATGATAGCTTGGATGATTTATCTGAGAGCTCCAATAGAAGTAGGGACATTTTAAATGCATAACCAGGCGCATCTCTCAAGCAGTAATCGTAAAGACGATATCTTAGATTTGGTCCTTACAAATGGCGGAATTAGTGTTGGTGAGAATATAGGATCTAGTGATCATCAAGCAGTATGGTTTAATATAAAGACAGAGAAAGGCTCAGGCCACACAAACACAAAGGTGCTAGATATGAGAAATTAATGGAAACACATTGTGATATATTTAAAATCTAATAACTTAGAAGATCACAAACAGCATGGTTTTGTAGAGGGAAGATCATGTCAAACAAATCTAATTGAATTTTGATTGGGTCACAAAGGTAGTCAATGAAGCGGGAGCTGGGAACATTGCTTATCTAGCTTATGACACAGTGCCTCATCGCAGACTGTTACGCAAGCTAGAAAACCTGGAATTGGAAACAAAAATAGTCGTTGATACGATCTTGGTTACAGAATAGATGACAAATTGTAGTAAATGGAATCCATTCACAGTACGGAAAGGTTATCAGTGGAGTTCCCCAGAGATCTGTACTTGGACCTGTGCTATTTAATATATCTGTTGGTGGCATTACACATGGTATCCAGGGAAAAATATGCCACAAAAACATAAAAACAAAGATATGTAAGAAGGTAGACACACCAGGAGGGGTGAAAACAATGATGGAGGATCTAGGTAGATTAGAGGAATGGTCAAGAGAGTGACAACTGCAGTTAAATGCCAAAAAATGCTAAATCATGCACTTACTCTAATGCTCATTAATGGCATTACATTACAAGATACTGAAGAGGAAAGGAATTTAGGGGTCACCATTTCATGTGACTTAAACATAGGCACTGGTGCGGCCTCACCTAGAATACTGTGTTCAGTTCTGGTCATATCTTCAGAAGGACATAAATACATTAGAGAAAGTGCAAAGAAGAGCCACCAAAATGGTACATGGTATGACCAACAAAAACTATAAAGAAAGACTAGAGAAACTAAATATNTNNAGCTTGGAGCAGAGAAGGGAGAGGGGTGATATGATAGCAGCTTTCAAATATATCAAGGGACGTCACCAGGTGCAGGAGGGTGGCATTTTTCAAATAAAGAGTTAAAGGTGTAGTAGAACACGAGGGCATGCGTATAGACTGGAGGGTGGTAGGTTCAGGGGAAATGTGCGAAATAATAACTTCACTGAAAGGGTAGTGGATAAGTGGAATAGCCTCCCATCATAAGTGGTGGAGGCTAATACTACAGAACAGTTTAAGCATGCTTGGGATAAATATAAGGGGATTCTGAGTCTCAAACAAAATAGTGAATAAAGTTGGGTTGGTATAGTTTTACATAAACAATGGGCAGACTGGATGGGCCATGTGGCTCTTATCTGCCGTCACTTTCTATGTATGTTTCTATGTTTCTATGAGTCGGATGCTTGGTTGCATAGGGAGAGGAATTAGTAGCAGAAAGAAGGAAGTGGTAATGCCTCTCTATAGGGCACTGTGTTCAGTTCTGGAGGCCATATCTCCAGAAGGACATAAATACATTAGAGAAATTGCAAAGAGACACCAAAATGGTATATGGTATGACCAACAAAAACTATAAAGACTAAAGCAACTAAATATGTACAGCTTGGAGCAGAGAAGGGAGAGGAGTGATATGAGAGCAGCTTTCACATATAAATATAGGAGGGGCATTTTTCAAAGAAAGAGGTGTAGTAAAATGTGAGGGATTATTATTAATATCACTTATTTATTAGACGCTACAAAGTATCGCCGTACAATGGGGAAGCAACAACGTACAATGGGGAATACAGACAGACAGAATGGGTGGGGCAGAGAAGCCCTGCCCACAAGCTTACATTCTAAGGGAGATTAGGGATTTGGTACATAGGGGTAATTACACATACACTAGGGACAATTAATAATGTTGGTATAGTTTCCAATATAAAACTAGAAGGATTGGATGAGCCATGTGGCTCTTATCTGCCGTCACTTTCTATGTAAACTTCAGTACAAATGGTGGTTATGCTTTGTGTATTGACATAGAAACTGAAACACTGATTTCAATTAAGTTTTACAGTATTTTTCCTGCATGAGACTCTCCTTTACAGCATGATTTGTCCAGATGCATTGTCATTTTCTGTGGTTATTGATAATGAGATTGTGGAAAGAATCGCAGAATGGCCGTTTTCACATCAGAGTTCTGTAGACTGTATATCATAGGATTTATTATGGGTGTAATTATTGTAAAGAATGCAAATAAAACAAAATCCAGAACATCAGAGTATGATGGTAACAACAAACCTAACAGACCAGAGCTATAGTACAAGGTGATGATGGAGAGATGGGATGAGCAGGTGGAGAAGGCCTTTCTTCTTCCATCTCTGGTCTTGATGCGCATGATGTTCATAAAAATGATTTTGTAAGATATTACAGTGAATAAAAAGGGGCAACCACAAAATAACAATAATTCTAAAACAATTACTATATAAAGGGATATTGTGCCTGTGCAGGAGATAAATGTCATAGACTTTAAATCACAGAAGAACTGGTGGATGTTATTAGAATGACAGATGGACATATTTAATACTGAGAGTGTGATGAGTAATGAATTTAACCAGCCCGTCACCCATAATCCCATTGTTATCATGGTGCAGTTTCTATTACTCATGATTCGCTGGTAGTATAAGGGGAGACAGATAGCGACATATCGGTCATACCCTATAATAAATAACAGAAAATCTTCCACTGTAAGACTCACAACATGAAAGTAAAACTGTGTAAAACATTCTTCAAATGAGACAATATTATTTCCTGATAGTAAAATATAGAGAAACTTGGGCACAGAAACTGTTGTGAATAACATGTCTACAACTGACAAATTACAGATGAAGAGATACATTGGATGATGTAAATGTGGCTCCAGGGATATTACTGAGATTATTGTAAAATTCACAAAAACGGCAAACAAATATAACATGGAAAGGAAACCGGAGACAAATGGTTTGCTTTTAGGATATTCATAAAATGCCAGGATGTGGAAATATTTCACTGATGTCTGATTCTCCATTATTTCTGCTGTAGACAAATATTTATTTTATTTTAAAAGACCCCAATGTTAAGTCATTATTCTATTTTACATAGTGATGCTAAATGTACAGAAACGTTGCTCTAATGTACAGTAATGCTACATTTACAGTACAGTACACTACATTCTAATTAAAACGCTTGTTATGTATCAATCCCCAATATCCTATAGAATGTAAGCTTGCNGGCAGGGCCCTCTTCCCCACCCATTCTGTCTGTTACCACCCAGTCATGTCTTGATTGTTAAAATTGTAAAGCACTACGTAATCTGATGGTGCTATATAAATAAATAATGATTGGTTTTCTCCACTTCTCTCTCTCTCTCTCTCTCTCTCTCTCTCTCTCTATATATATATATATATAATCCTGTGGCCTAAATTTATTAAGAAGGGAGATTGCAGGGAGATTAAAAAGTGGGGATGTTGCCCATAGCAACCAATCAGGTACAAGCTCTCATCTTTATTTTACAAACAGGAGAATGTGAGCTCGAATCTGATCGGTTGAGGTGGGCAACTT
>JABWIB010006318.1:22371-36830 GCA_016617825.1 Platyplectrum ornatum
GCACCATTCCCTTGGAGATTACTAGTAGTCATATTTATTTACCAATATGGGAATTGAATAGGTATAGCCTGATAACATAATGGTGTGCAGGATGAAGTAGCTCTCTGATCAATGATGTTTCAATGTTTGGAAAAAAAAATCTTCAGTAATCAATTATAATTTAGTACAGATCCTCCCTGTTGTTGAGTGTCTAATTACAGTGTATTGTTGCAGCAAAGGTTTCTGGGGTAAAAGACCAATGTATACAGGGANAATGTGCAGCTGGAGATCATTCAAATCTTTCAAACTGGCTGATCATTTGCAAAATGTAAGTGTTCTATAACATTTTGGTATACATTGGTGTTACATTACTATCAGGTGTTTGAAGTTTTTATGATGGCTGATAATAATAATATAATATAGGACCTTATCCAGACTTAATAATGACAGTCTANTGATGCACGCAACAGGTATACAGCAGGGTCAGGGGGGAGGTCTACGGCCAGCAATCGTTAGAGAAAGAAGCTGGTGTCAGTGGAGAAAGACCACCAGATGTGCATGAGGTAGCCTGTCTCTCCACAGTTAAGCCAACAAAGCTGAGCCAAGAAAGTCCGAATGGCTGACCAGTCCTCGTCCTACAGCGGTTTCCCCAGGTCCTGCTAGCAGTTCCCGGTTTGGCACTTGGGATTTCAGAATGAAATGGTGGAGGTCAGAGATCAAGCACTGTTGTTCTACCTAGTGGAGATAAATGCTTGAATGCAAAGGTTGAGAGATCAGGTGCAACACTGTGGGCCTGAATGTGCAAGATTGGAGGTATAAGGAAATATCACGGGCCAGTATTCTGTATCTGTGAGTGAAATCGGCAAGGAGAAAACTGACCCAGGACATGGGTGAACCTGTTAATTCCCTTGCTGGACCAGAGTTTAGCAGAACTATGGTTTACCCACACAGGAAAGAGTGGATATTGGCATAGGGGAGTCAGGAGGGAAGGATACTGAGTCTGGGCGTGGGCAGTGGTAGACTTGTCCCAGAACCTAATAGTAAAGCAAATAGTAGGAGTGTCATAGGNTCTAGAATCGTAGTATCGGCAGTCCCAGTATCCCCTCAGCTGTGGATTTAGCCAGCAGGCCAGCGTGCAGCCGAGGCTTTTCCCCATCCCAAATGAAGCGGGTGCAATGCAACTGGAGGGAATCAAGGGCAGGGTGGGGTGCTGGTAATGGGAGCATCAGGAATAGGTAGAGGAGATGAGGGAGTAGGTTTATCTTATCTAACATTTATGCCACCCATCCAGAACATTTACATGAACCTCCACGACATCAGATCACAGAGGAGGGTCCGAAAGATAGGGGAGTCATGAGCCTAATGCAAGGACTGGTAGGACNTAGTGATATAAACCCCCAGATACTTGAGAGAGAGCAGCTGCCACAAAAAAGCATAGATAGCGGACATTAAATTGCGAAGGGAAACAAGTGGGTTCAACAAGGTGAGCAGTATGTCATCCGCAAAATGTTTATCTTATATGAGTTTGTCTCACAGCCACCCAGTGGATATTGTGATTTAAACTTCCAGTTGCAGCTAAAGGATCAATATAGAAATAGAAAGCCTGTGATCCCTCAAGATACGAATCCTGACTATCCTGGAACTTCACTATAGTTGGGAGAGTCAAGTCTGGGAATAGCTGCATCTGGTGATGATCAAAGATGATGTTGCGGCTCACATACATAGTCCGGTCCTTAAGGTGGCAGGAAAGGAATTTGAGGACAGTGTCCCTCTGTGGTTCACCATCTTTGGGCTTGGGGCCAGACAGAGTTACCAGAGGTAGCCCCAGCTATAATGAGATGCAGCCCAGGGATTGCGGCGGTGGAATCAGTAAAATCCCCAGAGCTCATCCAACACATCCAAAGTCCATCCAGGCCAAACAATGAGCAGCAACCCACCCCCCACCTCAAATCTATGCTTTTTAATATTTTCTGCTAAAAGAACACAATGGACAAAAACACAATTTCAGTACATGAATACAATTGTAATTGTTATTTGCTTTTGTATATATTTTCTTATTTATATTACAGCGCTTTATAGGCAATGTTTTATCATTCACATCANTCCTGATATCCAGTGGAGCTTATAATTTCTATTTTCTACCTCACAGGAATACAAAGTTTGTAGTTAATTCAGTTAGAAGTTAATTAACTTATTGGTATGTTTTGTGGCTTTATAATTATATTATATGTCATTTTTGTAATAACAACAATCTAGAGAAATAAATATATATTAAGACACAATGTATGCACTGAGTGTTCACATCTTGGCATAATTCTGTCAGTCACATAACAAGTGGATCCTGGGTGTTAGATGGCTTTAGTACTTTGTTTTGTACAGAAGGTTGTGCAGATGCATAACCTGAGCTTTCTTTAAAACCCATGGGTATAGTAAAACATGTGAGGCAATGTGAAGATACTACCCTAGTCTAAGGTCATCTAATAATAGATATAAGTTTTGCTGAAATTATTTTCATTTAAAACCATGTTTAATTATATCTCCTTGAATGAACTGCAAACCTAATGCCTAATAAAAAGAAAAAGATTATATAATAAACTGCTGATTACAATTAGCTTTCAAATATTTTTTAATGATATAATGTAGGTGTTTTTTTATGATAATAATTAGCTTACTGTTGGCTTGGGCAGTAAGAAAGTCATGTATTTCATTACTTTGTTTTATTGATCGTTAGGATTAACTACAGNAGCTGTAGTGGAGTGTTGCTTATATAATTCTATTTCATATGATTGCTAGTTGGACTCAGCAGCTTCTAAACTTTTTCTTAACAGTAGCCCCCTCCTTGCGGTGCCCTCCCTCCCCTCTCTCGCGGTGCCCTCCCCCTCACCACCTCTCCGCTCACTTCGCCCCCTCCAGTAACATTGTAAGATTGTGTGAGAGCACTCAGAGCGCTCTTTAACTGATCTTCCATAGAGCTGCAGCACCTGTAATACGCTGACTGCACCACCTTCACCCCCCACGCCCCCCCCATTCTGACTCCTATGGTTGACTGGAATGCTCTTTGAAAGTTTTCCTTCTTGGAGTAAAAACATGTGAGTGGCAATTTAGGTGAAATATTTATGGGAAATAGTTTTTTAAAAAGGTATAATGACAATGGGATGGATACAGTTTTCAGGGCGCTACCCAACTTCTGCGCGCAGATGTGTGTTTCGTATGCTAGAGGATCCACTGGTCCTAAATTATGCTTGTTGGTGGGAGGTTATATTNATATTTTACATTTAGATGTAGGGTTTGGAGTATTGTCTCAGACTCCCNGTTTTTTAAAAAGGTATAATGACAATGGGATGGATACAGTTTTCAGGGCGCTACCCAACTTCTGCGCGCAGATGTGTGTTTCGTATGCTAGAGGATCCACTGGTCCTAAATTATGCTTGTTGGTGGGAGGTTATATTNATATTTTACATTTAGATGTAGGGTTTGGAGTATTGTCTCAGACTCCCNATACTCCTAATATTTTTGTCTACTCCCTGTGCCTACAGTCTTGGAGATCAACAATATCGTTTATTTAGGTTTTTCGGCATTTTATCTGCGTTTTTATTTAAGTGGCTATCCATGGCAACAACTTGATAATGATAATCCATGATAATCATGGATTTGGGCTACAAATAGCCTCATGCATGGCCAGCCTTACTGCACTGGATATGTAAAAAATTAGTTTGTTTTCCTTGAGGGCACAACAGCAGGTACATTTTACAATCATGAACATCACATTAAAAGTATTTGACCTTCATTTGTTTAACATACCCATTAAGTCAAAGATAGTGGAAATCTTTGTGTACGTCATTCATTGTGAAATAATTAACATAATTAGTTTAAACATTAAGCCCTACACAGAGGGTGATACACGTAATTTGTGTTAGCAAAGACAAGGATGATATGACTCATTTTTATCAACGATGAAATATTTNTCTAATCAAAACCATGCAATACAATTACTTCTGCTGATTCAATACACTGTGAAGTAGATGACCTTTATGTTTCTAACTAATTAGATATGTTTGTTTCATTATCAATACTAAAAACACAAACCTATTCGTCTTGTGCATGATTTAAAGTCTTCTCCTGATTTCCTTGCCTCTCTGGGNAGACATTAGGCAGCGCTGACAAGCGTTTGCATTTTGAAAAACTTTTAGGTGACATTCAAGCTTGGCAAAATTACATTTTTTAGAAGTTAAGCAAACTCATAAGTAGAATAATTAATAAGATGAGACAATTTAACACACAATTTATCTCATTGCCATGTCTATTCTAGCTAACAAGGTAATGTTTGTCGATGACTAGGGCTGAAGGTGAGTTCAACGGCATTTACTTAAAATGTATTCATACAAAAAAATGCACCACCTTAAATATGAAAACTTCAATGACTCACAACATTTTAAAATGGAAATAACATTTGCATCTACTGAAATAAGATTATAAAAGATCCTATAGGATAGGTAGCAGNGAGTGATGCACACAAATGTAGCACAGAAACCCATACATGGATTTTGCATAATTATGTGAAATTGCTGTGTCGTATAATTATGTGAACTATTTAATAAAAAAAAAAGTTTTCATTTGGGGACTAGTCAAATCAGACTTCTATAGCCAGAGCCTCTGCAGTGCGTCATCCTGCAGCGATCGATGAAAACATAAAAGCTGGCATACTACTCACCAGTTACTATGCTGGCTTTTATGAATAAAAGTAATGAATATATTTTTGTTATGCTGGCTTTTACAGTATTAAAAAAATTATTCAGATTACTTTAATTTATAAAAGCCAGCATAGTAACCGGTGAGTATTTTCAGATACTAGCACATGAAATGCATGTTGGTTGAAGTCAGTTAGAAAGAGGTTGAAAAGAGCATATTAATATGGACACCCCAGGATGCCTAGGCGCACAGTTTGGGTATCCCTGTGCTAGGCCATGGATTAAATAGAACCAGACCANAGGACAACCAAGAGGGAAGGGTACACCCCTAGGGTCTGGCAGTTGGGCACTCACCGATGCTGTGGTTACATTCCCTGACTATACAAGGTTATGTCAGCATAATTTACAATGCAGCATAATTTACATATGAGACATGCCACAGAAAACAGACAAGGACACAGGTAGAAGAGGAGAATCCTGAATCAGGAGAAGATAGCATACATGGAAAAATGATAGACTGGATGCATACAGGGGAGAAAGATGGAAACTGGAGCACTGGGACCATACAAAGGGCAATAGAACATGTCACACTTGCAGCAGAGAAGAGGCTACACAATGTGCATCCTGACATGAGAAACACACAGGGCCGCAGTTGTGTTTCTGGAAGGTGAAGATGTGGGTGGCAATATTGATAAATATACAGTATGACAAAATAGCATGTAACATAATAGTAGTGGAGGTGTCATTAATACTGGGGAATATGTTGAAAAGACAAACCTTTTAGATTGACACATGCACTTTATATAGCATTCACCACAAAAAGTTAAGAGCCTACTGTTTCTCTTTAATATTTTGTATTGCAAATATTTGTACAAAGTATGTAATAAATGTTATATAAGAATTAAAATAGCATCTGGTCATTTTTCATTTCAGATTTCAAATCAAGGAAATATATGTATTTAAATTGTGTTTTCTCCTGAGTGTTATTAAAGTTAGTCNTCATTGTGTTATTTGAAAACTACAGCAGATAAAAAAGACATATACGCAGAAGGGACACAAAATGTAATACAAAAGCAAAACAGCCTTCAAACAAAACCAAGTTATGTAAGTGTGGCTGGCAGACAAAGCATTAAAAGGTCAGCTCTACACAACAAGCCAACTGGGAGTAGTTCATAATATAGCTGTAAAGCAAAGCTTCCCTAACTCCAAGCAATGTCCTGAGATACACAACAATAAATTTAGCTGTACACTGCAAGCTGTTCACTATTTATGCAATTTGCTGGAGGTAAAATGGAAAATCCAGGCAAAACAGACACAGATGACTGATAAAGATAGAAAAACTAAAATAAATCAGCTTCAACTTTAATAGAAATCTCTTTTTGACAAGTCATTTTTTTGTTAAACATAACAGTTTAGTGATATAAAACAGTATTATTAGCTTTTTCCTTTTCAAATTTACACCAAGGGGACTTTAAAGTCCTTAGAAATTGTTGATATATACTGAATTCCAGACCCTCTGACATTCCATCTGTGACCCCCCTGTCATTAGAACCAATAAGTGTGACATTTGGAAGCTCAGGAGAGTTTAGTTTGTACATACTGTATTGCAATTTGTACAATTGAAAGAAATTGACAAGACCTTTGTAAACTTCATCGCACTATGAGAGTTTCCAAAACTCAATCTCCTAGAAGATGCAAAGCAAATTGAGTTAAATCAAGTCCTATTTACTCTTAGGTCCATGAACTCATAAGCTCCTCTGGTTTTAGATGCAAGAAAGTGATGTGCAATGTTAATCATATTTAATTCAGTCCTCCTTTAGGAGCCCAGGAAAGTGGAGAACAATGAGCTGAGTGAGCATTCCATTATATGAAACAACATTTCCTTTAATTTCACAGACGTATGTTCTTATTGAGGTCCACAGAGACCAGAAATTCCTGGATGACAGGAGATGACTGTGCTTATATTTAACAAGCACTAGCATATTCTTGCCCCTAAAGGTTCACTGGCAGCTAATTGCCATTGTTGCCTGGTTCTGATTTAATCCTTATCATGGGAACTGTAAAATGTGCAGCTCTTCCCCCATCAAAATCCTAATACATTATAAAAATGGCATTCATAAGGTAATCACATGTCTGTATATAAAAATGTGATGAGATGTGGTTTTACAATGTGCCTTTGGCAAACTTATTTGCAGATGAAGAACATATATTGTATAAAAAGAAAAATAAGTAGTACAAAGCATTAAGATGGCCATCCACAAAAACAATTCTTGTTGTGAAACTGCAGTTATCGTTACTGTCTTGAAATCTCATTGTAGTGGATGGTGCCGATTTGTGCATTTCACAAACAATTATCTTTCCTAAACATGCCGTTAACGAAATTTTATCAATTGAAATTCGCAATTATCGTTTCAGAAGTTCCATATGTTGTAGTGTGTGGGCATTTCCTATATGGCTAACGATTTTTGTGTATTTTTTTATGTTATGTAATTTATGATGAGCATGGGGGAGGGGAAAGGATGACAATAATGGGGACATAATGAGGACAATAGAAAGTGGAGATGATGAATAGAACAGGCAGCTGAGAGAATGATGAAATGATGATAGGCTAAGGCAAAGCACAGAATCTACAAAGGTAGTTGATAAAGAGGATGGTCAGGGGTGTTTTTATGTATATTTTATTTTGCTTTTTGGAACCCTCCATCATTCTAGCCTACCCTATATCCCAGGTAATGTTAACGGGAAGAGCACAGCGAAGAAACCAATCTTTTCTTTGGTATTCTGTCACTGAAAGAGTTGCCTCCATGTTGGCTATGCCCCCAGTTCAGTTCAGAGGAGGGTATACAGCGACAGCAATCTGGGCACCATGGAACTAGTTACACCTCTTAGTGCCACATAAAATTCAAGAAGCATTCAGTTTCCTTCCCCCATCTTCCATATGCAAGTGTATTCTTCANTAAAAAATAAATGTTGTATATACTTTCTGGAAGAAATATGTGGAAATGTAATTGTCCAAAATATTTAATCATAAATAACGTTCTGTGTGCAGAGACCTTCAAGGCTGGCTTTGATTCTCAAANCATTTATTTACGCAGCAATTTATCTCATCCTTTAATGCTCCTAATTTGTATTCATTTACAGTCAATTTTCTAATAACCACCTCATTATATTGAGCCAAGACTGCAAGGATTTGGCTGTCTTATACTAATAAGTGCTGCAAAAATACATAAGCAATTGGATTCCACACTGGATATTTTACTGAATTTTGGACAACATAAATTTGGAACTGTAGGAGGGCAGGCAGAGACATGACCAAGAGTATTGCATTGGTCAAAGTTTTGCTTTACGGCAGTATAAAGTGTTTTGTAGCAGAATTGATTGGACCATCACAAAGCAATACATTTGTTTTGGTACTTTTTGGATTGCAGAAGATGAATAGTTTATGGAATTATGGCTAATAAGTGTCATCATGCATCGGCTGGACCAGGGAGCTCACACCATTTGGGTGTTTTAGGGTTGATTCCCTGGTTGTCTTGTAAGGCCCAAACATTAGTAATGGCAGCGAATAGTGACTACCAGGTAAAGGTTTACTTACACAGCCATTTAGTGGGGGACACTCAGGGTAGATGTCAGAATACCATACAATCAGTCTCCTTATCTGGGAACTGTTTCCTTTTAGTTTTTATCACTGCTTCTGCTTCACATAGGATGCTGCAATTCTCAGAGAACTCACTGTGATGGTACTGTGTATAAGGAAAGGAGAAGAAATACAAAAAAGTACGTATGAAAGTTAACTAAAGTGGGGTACTCTAAGCACGGTAATGGAAAAGTATCAATATAAACACATAAAAATATTATTTATTGATATGCATTAAAAATGATGGTAATGCTAGATGATTTATTTATATGGAATGTTTATTATGCACATTAGGGGTCATTATAATTTCTTAGCCTCTTACTGATAGTAATATGGCAACGTGTAACCATCATTAACCCTTACTACAATAGGTCTATGCTTGAATCAACTTTGGCATAGTATTTATTTTATATAATATTCTTTATTCATACTATATCGTTTGATCTGATCTTTTGGAATTCCCGGTTGATTATTATTTGAGGGGTCCTATATTGGTTAGTGGATGGACATTTCATATATTTTTGAATGATTTTACAATGTTAGCTACAATGTAGCAGAAAATCAGTTTTCTAGTATTTTGTTTTAACCATAATTACTTAAGTGTGTGGAGAAAATAATTGACCAGTTCTTCAAGGAAAAATCATTCAAATTATCATGAAAATCACTGTGATGATAATTGTTCTAGTGAAATATATATATATATATATATATATATATATATATATATATATATATATATATATATATATATATAAATATATATATAATATGTTATAGAGCTTATTCAAAACTGTCAAGAGCAGAACTTAAACAAGGTCATTATAAAAGCACAATCAAAGTCATAGCAATCACTGAACTAATATAAATGTAAAGTTATGATAAAATATGCAATTTATATGTATGTTAAATATAGATTTCTTTATTAGCAATTATTATTAAATAAATGTCAACAAGTTTGTAAGTAATGAGATCTAGTAGAATGATATATATGGTGGCTGCATTGCTGAATTATCTCTTAGCTTTATCGGGTCAATGTGCCATGTCTGATTTGACATCAATCTTTAGAAAGTTCTGAGGTTGTTCCTGTTTCGAGCAGGTGTTGTGCTCATATGTGTGTGAAGTCAATTATAATAATGCTTTTGTGAAGATAGATTTAACACTCCCGCATTCTATTTCCCTGCCTGACTGAAATCCTGACTTTGTCTATGTCATTAGTACTTCTTTCCCTTCCTCTGTGGCCAGTAATGAATAAAAAATGGACTGGTTTTAGATTCTTTTTAGATTATTGTTTATTCCATTTTTTCCTTCTGAGATTTTTAATTATGATGTTGGAGAGATACTAAGCTAAGGTGGTGGAGATAACAACGTCAAAGACGCAACGTCAAAGGGCTTATTGAGTATTACTCTCTGGTACACATTCTCACTACCTATTCAGGCAGAGGTGTTGGTTCTTGGGGATTTTAAACCTGGAAATTACCATACGAAAAATAAGTAACTTCCTGATAACACCTATAAGTGTAAAAATAAGTAACTTCCTGATAACACCTATAAGTGTAAAAATATTGCTGTCTTCTATCAGTGTGAAAAACACTATACTACTATATTTAAAATTGTGAAAACACTACACTATTGTTAGTGGCTTGTGTTTCTTTCTTTCTTTTTTCCAATACTATCTGGTCGACTCACTGGAATAAATGGATTTACACAAAGGAGCTGCCCCTGAAATCAGGATAGGTTTAGGAACTCGTGAATCTATTGGATTGAAAATTACCCTCATATTAACTCGTAGACTCAGACTTGGACTTGATGGTTGTTTGAACTGTTACGCTTAGTAGCGCCGTTTTTTGTTCTTCACACAATATTATATTTTTTTTAAATAAAAGTTTAAATGTAAACCATGTGCTTGAGTGTGAGCAGCACTAGCAGCACATAAAAGCCAGCATAGTACTATGCCAGCTTTTATGGTCTGCGAACGCAGCTTACAAAACCTCAGCATTTGCATTTCAGCCAGCAGACTGCATGCTGGCCTCCCCTGTATGGTAATCTCTAAAGCAACATGCAGGTCTGAATGGCATAATAGCACGGATACGGTGTAAACTCTGGATCAGGTCCTAGGTGTTTAGCAATAAAAGGAAAATGTATTTGGAATACCATTTATTTGTCTGCAGATCATGTTGTTTTTTTTATTGTTGAACTCTTTAGATAAATAACATTTGCTAAGTAATCAGAATTTTTTTTAATTTAATTTGCGTTTTATTTTAATTTACCTCATACATGATATATGGCAATAGAGAGATAGGCACCTAAATATTCAATCAAGGCCTGCATAGTTCCTGAGTTCTATGTGCAAAATCAAAGGATTTTCCCTGCATGCAGAATAATTCAAACTAATCTGTTCCCCTCATACTGCAACATGGATTTTCTCAGGTCTGTACTTGCACCTAAAAAAAAGCTGTAAACGCAACTCTGAATTAGCTACCACATCCCTAGGTATAATTATTAATCAACTTAGTGAATAATAGTTCAAGTCTAAATACAGTATTCACTATCAATTTACAAAATGAAACTAATTTCAAACGTAATTAAAACATTTATGTCACTTAGTAAATAGACCATTTAATTTTGAAAAAAAAAAACAATTTCAGCTATGAAAATACACAGCAATATAAACCAGAAAGAACTTCTAAAGAGTAGAAAACACTTTACTAGGCATTATATTTAATCTTGTTTTGCAAATCTAAAATGATGTCGAATTTTGTATGGTTAAATTGACACAATTAGAGCTTTTAAACGACATTTTACCCTTTATTGCCTAAATTAAAAATGTGCTAAACATTGTCACATTAATGTTATTTCACATAAAATATTCAGTAGAACAAGCCTTTAGTAAATTAAAAAAAGGGCCAGCAGGTCCAAGTATTATTCTTATTATAAAATTATTATTAAACAGAAATTATGGATTTTTGCTTCACAGTATTAACATAGAAACTAGGCAGAATATATAACAACTGGGACGTGCTGGAATTAAAATATATGCAATCGATAATTCCAAGAATGTTTCACTCCAGTTTATCAGGTCAACCTGCTAACGGGCCTGCGGACAATTTCCTGATGAAAGGCCAAAGTATGAACAAATGTAATTAAGAGAGCTGGTGATGGTAATGTGCTGTGAAAGATATGCCACTATGGTTGATTAAATATCATCAGCTAATCAGCAGAATTAAGCCTACTGAAAACAAAGCCAATTGAACTGTTTGTTTTATAATTAGTGCAAGGGGACCATCCAAATGTACATTGTTATAATCACACGTGAACTTTATCACACGTCAATTTTTTTGACATGAATAAATCACCAGTCATAAGTCAAAACACAGACTAGGGGGTATATTTACTAAGCAGTGAGATTGCATTGAGATTGAAAAGTGAAGTTGCCCATAGCAACCAATCAGATTCAAGCTCTCAGATTCATTTTAATACTGGAGAATGTGAGCTTGAATCACATCAGACCAATTATACATATGTGTATATAAAGTCACATTTGACTGCTTACTAGGCAACCACAAGCACCTTCTCCATTCTAGAAGTCAAATAGGAGCAGTAAGTTGTTCAGTATTCCATGCAAATAATGGAAGTGTGTATGATCGGCACGCAACAGCAACGACAAACAAAACATAAAAATAAATTCTAGTCCTGCTAGGCAACATTTAATACATTAGACAATTTCTGTCTACTGTGAGTGGATGTTGTGTTCAGCTTACAGATTGCATAAACAGATTTCCGTTCAGTTGGCTCAGAGATCTTATGGTAATAGAAAAGGGTGTCTACCTGCTGGAAACCTTATAGTCAACTTAAGAACCACACAGAGGTGTGCTTCCAAGCTGATTAGACCAAAGACCTGGAATCAGCCTATATGATAGATCAGGGGTTCTCAAACTATTTTGCTCTGGGACCCCATTTGCCAAAATTCTTTTTACACGACCCCAGCAATTTACCACCAAACAATACTCCTTTATATTAATAAATTGCACACTGGTGATATTTTTCACCAAGAAATCAAATTATCATTTTAAACAGTGATAATATATATTGTGAGCGGGAGGGGATTTTCAGCAGAGATTCTACACCAACACTAGGGTATGTGGTACAACTGACCTCAGCAGCAAAATAAAAATACAAAATAAACATCTTACCTGTCCGGCACAAACTAAATACTGGTCTCTCTTAAACAATACCAGGTTGTGGCACCAGCAACCAGAGGTGTCTCTTACACACACTTACCTGGAGAGTGAGATACCTGTCTGCTTTTCCTAGCAGACCTTACTATCAGTTACCACNTGTAAGACTAATTAGTCTGGCAGTAGCCAGACAGCCCAAAAGACCCAGTCTGGGCCTAATGGATTGCAGACAGTCCTTCACTTCCAAGCATCTCCCCAGGGACCCTTACCAGCTTTTACCAAAAACTGAGGAATTGTTGGGAAGTATTTCCAAATTTGAAACACACAAATATTTTCCCTTTTTACACAAATCCAGTGACTCTGTCACATATGTATATTTTTTGCAACAAACAGCTTCTTAAGCTTAATTGGGGGGTTAAAAGGGGCTGAAAGGTCTCCTTTAACCCTTTGAACCCTGCATTATCTGTGCATCATGACAACTGGCAATCCTATGTGACAAATGAATGTGAAGATGGACCTGGTTCAGTGGAGCAGTCTAGGTGGCTGTGGGCCACCAATCACCTACTGCATGCATGTATCACAATGGCTCCCCCGGTCCCATAGCGCTGGACCTGCATCTGGGAGATGGTCTCTCTGAGGAATTGGCGACCCCATGCAGTTTGAAAATCGTGGTGATAGATTTATGTTGCTTTTGCATTGCCTCTACACATGTTTTGCAAGCGATCACCTGGTTTGAAAGATTTCTTTAATGTTCTCCAGATCGTCCTTGCACACACTGGTTTTTTAGGACCTGATTCAGAGTTTCTGGNGGCCACACGCCAGGTACTCTAGATTCAGAGCTGCGCAGAAGCTTTGCATGCAGCGATCGCTGGGGTCATACAATTATGAATGAATATATATATATTTTAAAAATAATAAAAAAACCAAAACACTTACTTACTTTGTTAAAACAATATTTTTCTAATATTTTTTTTTTTTAACTTTATTTTAAACTCAATGGACATTACCTACCTCTACGACGCTGTGTACCATGTCTGGACTAAGCCCTGCTAACTGCGCATATGTAAATGAGAAAAGGGGCGTGGAACACTCATTTTCTCATTTACATGAGTTTCAGGGGCGATGTATCAGGTTCTTAGTTTCTTATTGAACAAATTATCCCAGAAGCCTTTGCTGCAATAATATGCTGCAATTACATTCTATACAGAATAAAGGTCCTGACCCATATTTACTAAAGGGAAGGAAAATTGGAGATGTTGCCCATAGCAAACAATCAAATATATATATATATATATATATATATATATATATATATATATATATTATATGGAGAGAAAAAACTTTAGTGTGTACTAACACAAAGACCTATACTTACTAAACTGTATAAATGGAAAAGTAGGGATGTTGCCCATGGCAACCAATGAGATTCGAGATCACATTCTCCAGTGTGTAAAATGAAACTGAGAACTTGATCTGATTGGTTGCTATGGGCAACATCCCCACTTTCCATTCTCACTGCAATCTTGCTGCTTAGTAAATATACCCCCTAGAGTGTCACAGGCTGACCATCAGGGCTGCTGTTAAATTCCTTGTTTATTAATTAAATAGGTACCTGGAGAACTGTCCAGGATGCTGGTTATTAGTCTTTACAGGCAAATATCTGCATGCTACTCGCGTGGCTCTTTGTTCAGGTTATTATTTGTGCATGGTTTTGTACAGTATATTATCTGTTATTGTGTTCGTTACCTTGTTTATTGCCACCATGTTTTCTGGTATTTAGTATGGTATAGTTATTTAGAAACATAGAAACATAGAAAGTGACGGCAGATAAGAGCCACATGGCCCATCCAGTCTGCCCCATTGTGTATTTAAAACTATACCAACCCNAATTTAATCGCTANTTTGTTTGAGACTCAGAAAACCCTTATATTTATCCCAAGCATGCTTAAACTGTTCTGTAGTATTAGCCTCCACCACTTC
>JABWIB010006320.1:11937-27235 GCA_016617825.1 Platyplectrum ornatum
GAGATGTGTTTTGTTATGATGGATTGATGAATGCAGTGAGAAGCAGTAAAGAGGTAAGTTATCCAATTTTTATCAGTCATGCAACCTTTTATGTAAGGTATTTGTGAGCAGTAATCAAAAGAATAATTTTTATAGCATCCCTTATGCTGGCCATACACCAGTAAGGTCCAGCGCTGGATCTCCCTGATGCACATGCGCTGTACATAAAACCCNGCACATGGTATTGGCCTGGTGTGTGGCCAGCATTACTTTGCTGATTATTGCTGTTNCTCCTAACTCAGCCACATAGTGTCTATAAACAGAACTACAAATCTAGTTATAAAAATCACCACCTGCTGTTTCAATTCTTGTATTGCTCCTTCAACAACCGGCTTGCAATACCTTAATGTAAGATGGTTTCCTTTACAGATCAGTGGTCAGAGTGGAAATGTAGAAGTGGAGGTATGGACATAGAAGTATTGTTGAACCCCTTCTGTCTATACATAGAAATAGGTTGTTCTCATGGATTTTGAACTTTTGTGGAAATTCCATCGTATATTATTAAAAGTCAGACACTTGATGCCAATAGCTCTTGGAAAGGTGTGCTGTCTATTGCTGTCTATTGCTGTCTAACTACCAGATGTTTGCATTTGTCTTCCAGGTGATGTATGTTGAAGATTGGCTTTGTATGCAATCATCCGGACCTGTAACCTTTCATGTAGATATACTATAGTACCAAAGGCTCCAGCTTTTGCAATAGCAAATGAATTGTGTGCTTCTGCTGGCAGAAGTAGAAATAAAATGCTTCTATCTCTTGGGTACTTTGTAATGTGTTAAATCGTGCAATATACCCACTGCTAACACATGTAACCTGACCATTTTTTCCATGAGTATTCATTAAATGATGTGCAATGGTGAAAGGTGTAATAAAAAGCCCACTGGTGATATCAATTCATATNTGACACTTAGCCTGGGCCATAGAGGAAGCAACTGATGAAAAAAAGTGAATTAAGAGCCTGGGTTGTAATGGCACCGGCTGAGNTAACATTTCACATTTGTATTCAAGCAGCACAATATTGGACTTAAAGAAGAGAACATATATATGTAAATATTTCCTTTGGGAACAATGTCCTGCAGAGGTTAAGGCCTCAGANAATTCTGTCCACAGTAATTAAACCATGCTACTGGCTTATAATTGGTGATAAGGATTTAGAGTTTAGAGGACATAAATAATGTTAATTCTGACATTAAGACAATACATATAGAGTGATGGTTTCAGCCTCAGTTACTGGAACACAACCTCCTTTTCCCTCTTTCCGTCTTCCTCCAGTAGCAGCCCACAAGATGAATACTGAGTATGTTATGAAGGAAATTATTTTTATTATTAACCAGGTTGTGACCCTGGATTTGATCGAATCCATCCATTACCCTCCAGCCCGGGAATATTGTCCTGGGAGGTGCCCAGGTCACCATGGAGCACNGAATAAGAAGAGGCACAAGCAGAGCACTCAAACACTTTATTCTGCTGTATCTATTGAATTAATGCTCAGCATAGCACTTGGCTGCANCTCGCTCCCTGTGCATGCATTGAACCAGTTGTAATTTACAAACAGAAAGGGGGGAAATGTTTACAACAAGGACTCCATCTGGCTTCATACGAAATACTTTATCCATACTTTCAGCATCAAGCCAAGCATTCAAATATCCATGGAGACGACAAATGCAAGCAAAAATGGAAAGTTGAGACAATCAAATGAAGCGCCTGAATGCACATATGAGTGTGGAATGCATTGTTAAGGCACTGCAGACTTTCCAGCACACAAGGGGTTAGGACTGCTATTCAAGACAGCTTTTCCGCACAGTGCATCATTTCATAGTGCAATCTCTCTGCTGTGCTCTCAACCTAAACAAAGCAAGAACAAATACCATGCTAATTGTAGCCTTACTGAGAAAATTGCTATTGTTTCCCATGCAGACAGACAGCAGTGTGAAGGCTGATAAATGTTTTCATCATAGCCTTATGTCAATTAATCTGCAGCAACGATCACGCTGTCAACTTGGGGTTGTTGCAGTTGCTATTGCTGTATTATTATTTATCCGGAGAGTAGTAAAGCCGCACTTCCTTGTTTCCCATCTGTGGAATGGATGACTGCATACCTTTTACACACATGTGCACCTTATATATATATAGATTTGGGCATAGAGATAAAACATATATAGACATCAGAATGAAGGCTATTGCCCCTTAGTCCTCAACTTTAACAACATGAACCATATATTTGTTGAGCAGCGCCCTCCTTCAACCTTGTGCCCGGGGCAGTCACACGACCCTAGTTATGGCTCTGTATTTGGCTAACTCTGATGATGTTTCAGCTCCTCCCTGATCCAATCTGTCATATCGGTCACTTACACTCCTGCACACATCACCCCCCCTCCGAGGATCAGTCTCCAATAAATCATTTTCCTCCACAGGTTTTCTTTCAATGAATCGAATCCACTCACATCCATTTTGTGCTGCACTCCTCCGCTCTAGGGAATTAAACGGTTAAGAGCTATGATCTCAATCTCTGTGCTCTCCATGTCCCTTTCCCCCCAAGCTGCTCTTAACAGTCGGCAATAGTCAGCCCAGTGGTGGGAAATGAAGGTAGAAAAAACTCCCAGACTGAGAAAATAACGTTTTTGGGACGTGCCTGCTTTGAGCAGCTGTATGACATGTCTTTGCAGTCCCATACAGAAACTGACACACTCTCTCTCTCGCTCTCTCTCGCTTTCTCTCACACACACACACACACACACACACACATACATACACACACTGCTCCAGTGTCTGTCTCTATACCCCTGCATTGCTCCTTCTCACAGCATCCAAGAGGCGCCCTCCCTTACCAGGCAAGCATTATTGTAGTAGCTAGCTTCCGAATCATCAATACTTTAAAGGCAAATAGAAGAAAGAAGGCAAATCATTAAAACAAGCCCTTTTACTTCATCCCCCAGCATCTGAATGTTAAGTGAACCTGACACACATGCACACGCAGGCTCGCTGCTTCTGTGCCTCGTCTCTCTGCCTCTTGTCCTCTGTAATCTCAACATTTAAACAGATTTCTTCAGCATCAGCTAAGGATTTTTTCTCCCTCAGTGGGAGGGAAAAGGGCGAAAGAATAACCAAATCAGCAGCACCAGCCTCCTCTCTCTACTCATCATCATCCGATAGCTCCAGTGTCCCTCTGCCAGCCTGATCACTGGATTGTGATGTTAGACTTTCTTTGCACTCACCCTTCAATCAAAACTGCATCGTTGTCTCACTTTCCTTAATTCTTCGGGATTGTGACNAGGGGAGAGGGGGGCTTCTCTTGTGGCTTTGCAACAAAAACACACAGGGATTTGTGATTGCTACTTATATGGAGGGGTTCCTGTTCTGATTCAAACGTGACCAAGATGGGAGTGTGGGGTTCCTATGAAAAGGAGGATTTCCTTCATTGTTTTTGGAACGTGAGCTTGTGCTAGTGTCCTACGGAGATAGCCACAGATTGGAATTGGAAGGTAAGATTCCCACTGTGGTTGCTTCCATCCTTGCCTTTCTGTAATTAGTCTGATCACTGGTGACATCACAGTTTAGATAATAGCAGAACAAACCTAAAAGTATCACATTGAATTACCATGTATAGTTAAAAAGTTGTAGGGGTTCCCTAAATCCTCACCTTCTGGAATATATGTATAATCAATTATATGTCCAATATTATTTATTTTTTTGTCACGAAAGAGAATATGGATTTTCGTGTCACTACTGTACAACCCACCTACAATGAAGAGGTTAATATGAAGTTGAGATAAGAAAAACCTCTGCCAGTCTCATACTTAAAAAAAAATATAGCAGTGGAGGCATGGCGCCGTCTATGTTTCAGGAAAATAGTGACACTTAAAAAAAAATCTGTTTGGGGAATATCCAAACTAAAATGCCTGTTTGCTTTCTCTAGATAAACTATTACTGACAAAATGCTGGATGCCCTACGTTCCAGGGAGACAGCGGTTTCAGTTATTTCTTTCTTTTCGTTATAGCACAGAGGCGAATGGTTAGATCCGCTTAACTTGGCTCTTGTGATGTTTGGCGGATAATTAAATATCTCTGGATAGTTTGAAACGGTCTGGGATGATTTTTGCAGTGATCGCGCTGGTAAACATTCCAGTATAATCCCTTTTTTTTAACATAGGTNGCATATTCCAGTAGATTGACAAAGAAATAATAATGAACTTCTCATGTACATATCGTTATAAGATGATGAAAAATTCCAGAGATTTCGTGACTGATTTGATGATGTAGACATTGTCACTTTGGCACTCAACGCCTACACTATCCTGAATGACACTGCGCAGAACTGCATTGCATGCANGGGAGAAAATACAAGGGATCTGTTGTCTCCTGCCGTTTCATACATGTTTCCCAAGATCCCTCATTTAAGGATGCCGTCTCAACTAACGTGAAATCACATTTACAGTGCTAGGAGAGACGTGTTCTCTGTTCCTATGGAAATCTACTGCTCTTTGCAGCCACTCATATATTCTAGACATTAATACAAATGTAATTTGTATTCTTCTTGTNTGGATAAAGCCAAATGAGCTCTATGCTGACTGGCTGCTCAAATAATGCTTCTAGAACATCTATGGCCCATGCACAAACAAAAAGTTGATAAACAGTTCAGGGCATTTTAGGCATAAAACATAAACTAAACACATCAATGTCTCTTTCTTGAGCAATACTAGTACAAACTCACACACTACCACCTATGGTTAACTTTGCTGCAATCCTGTACACTTATGCCTGAAATATAAAGCTTGGGGTTACTTTTATTATGCCCTCCCACCGGCCAAAAAACATACCCCAACATATCTTTGTATAATTAATATCATAAAGAGATGTAAGGGTTAATGTTAATGCGCATATTATGTACCAAAAGAATAAAATGTTCATTATTTGTGTGAAGTTTTCAATGGGGAAAATGAATGCAACATGGCTTTGGCTATGGAAGAGCACATCTGCCAAATCACATAAAGCTATGGCAGACAATATGTTCAGGAGTAATTAACTGCTTGATTTCTACCTAAGTACACTACTTTTGGGTGTTAAACAGTACTCTCATTAGCATTCGCTCCATGCAGAGCAATTAATTCACAGAACCATTCTTTTTCCCATGAGGTTATGTCATTTTACATTGCATTTCTTGGGTTCATTTGCGCAGCTGAATGGAGAATGCATTTTCACACAGGCAGCAATCTGTGTCACTTTGCCTGTATGTGTTATATTTTATATTATATAACGAGACAATCAGGATACCCAATCTTTATATATACATGCAGTTCTTTGTGGATAAACTAGCTTAGGCTGCAGCATCAACAGGATTTNAACATTGGTATGAGCCCCTAGCATACCCACTTACATATCACACTATACCATGTTCACTCAATATATACATTGAGTATTATGTCCACTAGCTGTCTAATGGCATGTAACCATTATAAATACTGTAATGGCAGGAAAAGCGACATGATAAATTCCATACATTATAAAGCTTTTTGTTGCTCGGTTGCTGATGATTTTCCCTTGAAGATTGTTTAAATTCATATAGGTGTAAGCTTACTATTAAAAAAGTATTTATTGTTTTTTTGGGTTTTTTTTTTAATAAAACCTTATTTTAGATTTTTAAAGAAGGTATAGATCAAATGTCCACATGGTGGCACTGTTTGCACATGATTAAATCAATTCCATGTGTGGAAAAATAAAAAAAAATATATAGATATACTCGCCCTTCTTTTTGAAAAGGTTTATTTTTAAGCTAGCTTGAGTCTTGAAAACAGCTGTCTTGAATATTGTCAGGAGTCCTATTTTCAAATGCTAGCAGAAGTCTACTTGCATTTTGATTATATTTTGTTTTCTACAGGCCAAATGACATAGGATGAAGGCTGTTCGTAATTTGTTGATTTATATATTTTCCACCTATCTACTGGTTATGTTTGGATTTAATTCTGCCCAAGACTTCTGGTGTTCAACATTGGTAAAAGGAGTCATTTATGGATCATATTCGATAAGTGAGATGTTTCCCAAAAACTTTACGAATTGTACTTGGACGTTGGAGAACCCAGATCCAACCAAATATAGCATCTACCTGAAATTTTCCAAAAAGGACTTCAGCTGCTCTAGCTTTTCACTCTTGGCTTATCAGTTTGACCATTTCTCCTATGAGAAAATCCAGGATCTATTGAGAACCAACAATTCCATAATGCAGTTGTGTGATACAAAGAATGCCTTTGTGTTTCTGTACTATGATAAAAATTTCATTCAGCTACGCCGGATATACCCGATTGATTTTACTGGATTACACACAAGGGATGAAGACCAAAAATCCTTTTTGGAGTTTTTGGTGTTGAACAAGGTGAGCCCTAGTCAGTTTGGCTGTCATGTCCTATGCACTTGGCTGGAGAACTGCTTGAAATTGGAAAATGGCAAAACAGAGCTCTGTGGGATTATGTATACAAAATGCACCTGTCCCCAGCATTTGGGAGAATGGGGAATAGATGACCACTCTTTGGTGTCACTAAATAATGTTATATTACCCCTGAATGAGCAGACTGAGGGCTGTCTGACCCAGGAGCTTCAAACCACACAGGTCTGCAACCTGTCAAAGGAAGCACAACGTCCACCCAAAGAAGGTAGGTTGTGATATTAAAACACCTTACAACAAACTCCATACATAAGCCAAATGCATTGCTTGTTTAACAAAGTAATACATTTTCCATGGTACGATGATAATCCAGTGCATCATTTTATATACGAGGGAAGCAGGGGCATAGAAGTTAAAGAACNATTCTTACCGCTTAGCAATCGCAGGAAAAATACTGCTATTTCTTAACTTTTCTATGACGCAAAGGGTTAATAGGGGCATGGTATAACGTCTCCAGTTTAAGCATTATCCCCTGTAATGGATGTGAACATTTGAAATGAAATTCTACATTCCAGAGATTTGTACTGTGCTAAAATCACGCATGTCCCTTATACTAATGCCTGCATGAAAGCAAAGAAATGAAAAAGAGTATGGCTCATATTCATGGAGAGATAAGGTAATAAATGAGTTCCAGGTACAGCTATTTCACACTCCAAGCCCTCACATCCTTCCAATTTCATTTCAAGCGATTGCTTGATATTGTCCCCTTTAACATTATGAATGGCAAAGATATTTGTGGCATATCACTTTGCAGTGCCCANTGACCTTATGTGTTCAGTAGTCCTGAATGGGTTAATCTAGGCTAAGTGTCCAGTATTCATTTTTTTTTTTATTAAACAGAAGAAAAGCATATATCCTTCTATTAGGACCTTGTAATAAGTAGAAGTCAGTCTATTTTTCATTTTTATTATGAAAGTTTTACAGTTCTGAGAAGAACTGACATAGTAGGATATAGAGGAGTATCTTGTACATCCTCCATTGTACATGTGACTGGTTTATATATTGAAAACGTGTTTCTTACATTATATTGTCTCAAAATTATAGACAGACTCTCTGGAATTAAATCGTTTAGGGAATCTGACTATTCTCTAGCTAAGTTGCTTTTGTTACCCAAGAGCTTACACTCTGTGGCTATACAAATGGCAAGGCTATTGGAACAGACTATGAAGATACAGATCTAAACAGGCTTAATGACTTTATCCATGAATGACACATAGATAGATAGATAGATAGATAGATAGATAGATAGATAGGTAGATAGATAGATATGAGACAGATAGATGGATAGATAGATAGATAGATAGATAGATAGATAGATAGATAGATAGATATGAGACAGATAGATGGATAGATAGATAGATAGATAGATAGATAGATAGATAGATAGGTAGATATGAGACAGATAGATGGATAGATAGATAGATAGATAGATAGATAGATAGATAGATAGATAGATAGATATATACCTCATGTATGTGTCTGCCATTTTAAAGTTAGGGAGGAAGGATACCAGTTTATGATGGTGTATAGGCACACCTGCAGGCCTTACACAATGCCGCAAGCTTTGTATGACTTGTGCTGAAATGTTCTGTACCTAATAGAAGACAGATAGAATTATCAATAGCTGTAGGCGACATAAAATATTAACTATACCTAGAATGATATTTTGTACACTGCAATCTCATTATGAAAATTTCAGGCTTTAGGCATAAATGGTATTACCTGTAAATTTTGGTAATGCATAAATGATAAGCCTATGACAGAGGTAATGTTTATTAATGTGCCCATGGCTGAATGGGAGAGAGCTGATATTGNCATGAGACATACGATAAGGCAAATTACTGGTGGCAAAAGTAATGATAGACAAAATGCCAAAGTAAACAATATCAGCGTGAGTTTTACAACCCNGTGACTGATCATTCACACCACTGGGATTTGCACTGCTGGGGGAAGGGTGATGCAGATTGCAGGTGTGCAGCCATAGAGAAGCATGGGCTACTCNATATGTCTACTGTGAAAACCATCATAGAGGCTGAACCAAATAAAATGCATTGGTCAAAGCCTAATTCATCATTTTCTTTTATTATTGGTCTGTAATGCTATGTGGCCAATTGTAGCTTTGACCAATGTGTGTATGTTGTATCACTGGACTTTATGACTCTGGCCCAAGAGGCCGTCTTTGAGGTAACATATAACCTAATGTGTAATTAAGTGGCTGTTTCTATCACACTTGGCAATTAAACGGACAGTAAAATGGTGCCTATTAAGAGCAGACATACAAGGTGCACCTCCTGAGAAGTCCAATGTCTGACGTAGCTCATGTGATTCCTTCTATTCTGGTGTGAGGGGTGTATGAACGCTAGATTGAGCTGTACATTTACTGTATNTAAGACAAATGAATACCATATTTAGGGGGAAGAGTAACAGGTTCAGGTTCAATCTGTCTTAGGGATGAAATAGTGGCTCNTGTAACTGTTGTGATATATTATGACTGGTGTGTGACATTCAAGGGCAGCCTCCACCTGGGAAATGCATGTGGTATATGGTACATGGGTCAAAGGAATGTGGGTAGTAATAAAGTTTACAGTACTATAGTACTACCAGAAGAGACAATCACATGACACTATGTAATTTGCGCAATGCTCTGCGTCTGGATATTAGTTGATATTGAGGAGGTAATGCATAACGCGGTTTTAGGGATTGTACACCTTCTTTGCCATTGATAAAGACTTTACAGGAATTGTAGTCGCTTTCTACATTAATTGCTGCAGTTATTTGTGAGCAGTTTCATTATAAATAATTGGCTCTTTAACCTCCCCGTTGGGAGGCTTAGACACAGCTTTGCCACATCTTTACATGACTGATCATTCTACTGGGCTGCAGCAGCTCAAATCACTCTGAATGCACCACTTCACGCAAATGCACAATTTATTACTCCCAAATGTTTCAAGGCCATCTGGCATTTTACAAAACGGCACTATACTAGTAACAGTATGTACACATGCACACTGTATATGTTGTATATTGAAGATGCACTAAACACTACTTCCAGGTACTAATGTGGACCTATGGAAATAAAGAGACCTCCTCTACATACATACATCATACACTGCAACTGGATTGCTGCAAAATGACATTGGTTATGTAACAAAGACGCATTATACAGTAAGATTAAGTGACAAGCAATTTATTAGCTCTTAATTGCAGCTTAAATTGGGTGTTTGGAAATGTTTGTTGGCAATATCAATCATGCGAGCATAATTTAAAAGGCAAGAATTTCTGCGTGTCTGTGTCTATGATATTATTACTAGAACCTCCTGGAAAAGTAAAAATAATGACACTGTATTCTGACACTAGCCATAAGGCTCATTTTACCAATACAGTAATATAATAAACAGCAGGTATTGCTATTAGGAATAATGACTGTCCTGTTCAATAAAACAGAGTAAAGCTGTCATATTAAAACATGGCTAGATGAAACCCCTTGCAACCTCTCAGGTTAAACTAAAGACTTTATTAAGACAGCCTAATTACAAGCTGAGTCTAACTAGTTAAGACATCTCTATTTGGCTAGCACCAGGATATTCCTTAGAGGCTTGATTTGAAGGCACATCTCAAACAGCATTTTCAAATATCTATAATGAATACATTAACATAGAAATTTCTAATGGCTTTGAAAGAGTGGCTTTACAATTGATTCATGGAAACTACATTAGAGGGTGTAATAGAGGCTGCAGAATACACAGTTGCTGATCCAGAAACAGGCATATGCCAGAAATCACATTACTGGTAGATATTAGGCTGAGAAATGCTCCCATAGTCCAACATGTGCGCTCTCATCAGAAACAAGCGTCTGCATATGTCTTTCCATTAAAATTCATAGCGTGTGCCATTCCCTTTACATGACATTTAACCATAAAACCAATAAGCAATCTTCTGCATGTGAGCTAAATAATAGGAAGAATGGGATTAGTTGAAGTTTACCTGCTATGTTTAGCTCCTCATAACAGGAGATTTGTTTATGCTGGGAGTAAATGCTGGAATGTTGTATTTGGCTATGACTTATGAGTATTCTTTAAACAAGACAATTATGGCAACAAAAACAGGATTATCCAGTAGCCTTGTGTAGAAGAATGGGTAGTCTATACAGAGCATTGCAGANATTTAAATAAATAGATGTATGTCACCTGCAGCATTAAACTAATAAGATATCTTCATTAATNTGTTTTAAGACAAAGCAGCGTTTTAGTTTGCATAAATGTGTGATTTGTTTTGCATGAAGACTTCAAGAATATCAATTAAATATATTGATATTAGCCAATCCAAGTCACATGGACCTGCATCCAAACTGCTAGTGGCTACCATAAGTTCTCCGTCTTACGCNCACAGGGGTATGGAAGACTAGATATATAGAGAAACAGATGCCTCTGCTGTGAGTGTGGAAAATGGGGNGCTATCCCACAGACATGAACACAAGTTGTAAGTCTGGTTCTGACACATTGGCATTAGCCTTTAACAAACNCATCTGTTTAAACGTTAACTACATTCAGATCATCCATATGAAAATGTTTACGCTATGTAACATATAGAAATATAAATAAATATAGAAATGAGTGTGATTTCATTGGACAGTTATGCATTGACTGTATTAGGAGAACTACTGTAGCAATGTGGCATGCCACCGGACATTAGACCATTTTACTCATTGCAACATTTTAAGGCCGATTCGATGTGCCGCGAAGACGTGAAAATGCTGGCCGTGTGCTTTTTACTGTCTGATACGGTACAGTACACATTGCGTGTTTTTATACGTGGCTCTGTGAGACGCAATCTAGAAAGACGCAAGTTTTCTCCCTTATGTTGTTTGCGTAAGGGGGAAAAACTCTGCGCTAAGCAAATTGAATTGGGCCCTTTGTTTGCATTACTTTAACAACAGTCTTTGCATTATATTAGCTGGATATGATCATTCTTTTCTGGGCAATAATTTATAATTCGAAGTATATATGACTATCAACCTCACATGCCCTGCTTACACTAAATTACCATCATTGCCTTGTGTATGATGTTATATATAAATAGGAAATATTTGAATCATTTATTGACCCAGAGTTGGTGGGCACCTCTTCATAATACCTACTGGACATATTTATAATTTTATTAATTGGGTTTCCAATTCCATTATACTACTGTGATGTGATTGAAACCCTAGTGATATATAGTGCACCCAACATTTTAGCGGAATGGTAAAGCATTATTTTAATATCTATGGTATGTTAGTAGTTTGTGGATCAGTACTGAAGGTAAAATAAGGTTTTTTAAATCTTGCTTAAGCTCTGTCCAATAAAACAGTTTCAACATTTATTTGATGAATCACTTTAGAAGAGGTAACTTTTATTGAAATATGTATTATTTTGTTTCTGACATGATTTCAAAAGATTGATCTATTCCTGGCACAGTCTATGTCACAGTGCACCCACTAACACAATTTAATGAGCGATAGCATAAATACATCTTGGATTCCATATATTGTGTCACTTGTGTGGGGGAAGAATTTATATTCTAGTCCACAGAAACATTTACAAGGACTCAAACAAGTCTCTCTTTCAGTGTTCTAAGCAAGCACACAAGAAGTACTTAGAAAGCTTTTAGTGAGAAAGGATGCTTTTTTCTTTTTCCATCAACCCTGTACACGACCTGAGCTTGAAGTGCAAGAATTAACCACCGCAGGTTTACATAAATAGGCTCCATGAATGAAAAAAGTTCATAAATGAAAAATGAATGATCTTAATGCCAGAGAAGTACAAATCACTGAATTATTTATTTATACTACTTTTTATCCTCATTCATTTCACATTTATTTAGCTAAATATGCAGATGTACTTATTACTTATTATATATTTTTTTTATCAAATGCCTAGAGAGATCACAGTTAAAGAATTGTTATTTTCTTACTCAATGTATACAGATCAATACAACCACAAAATTATATATTAAAAAAAGAATGAAACAAACAATGTCCGGTAACATGCTAGTTTATGTAGCGTTTAAAGCTTTTTAAAAATCTATCAGTGTTCGAAATCTAATGTAAAAATTCCAAATTATAGCCCATATTTCCATGGCAACCACACATACTGTGAGCAGCCAGCTTTAAAATCCACAAAATGTTATATAATAGAGGACTTTTTACTTGACAAATCAAAAGATGTAGAACTAAAAACANGATATAGGGTTTTTTTTTTTACCATTTGAGAAACCATTTACTGCCATAAACATATATNTGTGTGTGTGCTAATGGAATACAGTGAGTGCTAGAAAAGTATAAAATAATACAGTTTAGGAGAAAGACTCGGACAGCTCCATAAACACTGATTAATAGATTAGCACATTCTCCACCTCTTTAAGTCTTTCTGGGTGTAAGGGAGGGGGTGGGAAGATGGGAATTGGACATAGAAAGAGAGAATCAAAAGCTTGCAACCAGAACAAAAAAGAATGTATTACAGAGTTTTAAATCTGCCCGCAATTTTTTCTTGGAGATTTTCTTATTTTTTTCTTAAAGCTACAATGCAAAANAACCTCTTAATCAACCCAAGTGTTTACAAAATTATTTCTAATACTCTACAAAAAAATATCCTCCTGTTGCTATAGTAACAGATACAGTTTTTTCCTGAAGTTTAGAATCTCTTAATAGTAAATTATAAGCNTCGACTTGCTGTAATACATTATAAATCTTGAGAACATCCTACCAAGTAATGTATCCTAGCATATGTATTACTGTATAAAGGGTAAATCCTAAACCATGACTNCTTTATTAAAGTCCATTCACCAAAATGATTTCTANATTTCCACTTTCACCACTGATAAATGTCNATATGTATAACATAAAGATAATAATATTTTATAGTCTAAATATTTTTTTGAATATCTTTTCTTACAATTGGAATTAATTTTGGAAGGATGTGGCATTCAGACTGCATTCTGCAACTAGGTGAAATACCGTATTTAGTGAAGTTTTCTCGCCACAATACGAAATCAGTTATGCTTATTATGTGTAGAGTGATTTTTGATGTCTGGCATCATATCCACAGTACTCTTTCCTAATTTGCTGAATCAGCAGAAAACATTAATATTTTATTTTTATTTATTTATTTATTTATTTGCACATTCATTCAGAAATCTTGAACTGTCTTCACACGTTAAAAATAAATAACATAAACTAAAGCTGTTCCTTTACACTTTGCTAATTGATTCAGGAATACCGTAATTTAGTTATACACCTAATTCATAGCTACATTTTAATACATTCAAGGTGTTNTACATCTTTCCTTTCCTTTTAAATGTCTGTACTAATAAAGTAAATGTCATGTTTACAGTAAATGTAACAGTGAAAGAAAGTAATCATTTTCTCATTAATAGTGTTGACCTATAATAGAAAAATGCTAACTGATGACACTATTATTAGAAATGCATAAAAATAGAAATACACATGTAAGGTAAAGCCATTCTTATGCATCAGTCTGTACACCTCTTCTGTTCTCTGCCAGACACCTTTTCTCTAGAACAAATTGATGCGATATGGTTATTACAAGACAATGGCCATTTGCCACATGATTTATCCATGTTAGCATGAAAGCATTAAACTGCTGCTGAAGAGTTTGTTACATGAAAACTTGCAATCTCTCATTTCACCCCATACTGAAAGTACTAAAATGGACNGTGATAAGATTTTATTTAGTCATTTTTTTATTTTTTATTTCAATCCCTTATTTTTTAAATGCTTTCCGTGCTCTCCACAGATATAGTGATATAGGGAGGCATTTTGTGGGGGAGGGGGGGACTGCTGGAATTTCTTAAAGAACGTCATCTGTAAACATAACGGTCATCTGGCCCGCATTTATTAGAGCAAACCGGCAATCGTCATTCTTAGATCATCTATCACCATGGTTACCATGATTTGTAAATATTAAAAATAGTGATTTCGGTCGATAAAGTCAGGTTTTACATGTAAACAGACTTTACCAGCCAAAATTTACAAACAAGGGCCATTATTAAATGGCGCTGCTGGTTACTAAATGGGTCACTAAAGTGTACTGATGCTAGCTTTTTTAATATTGTTAATTATCTTGTAAATAGATTTATGTGACTAAATGAAGGCATCAGCAAATTTAGAGAAATTCAACCCACCTCATATAGTCCCATCTGTCATTTACCCTCCGCTCTGANGATAGTAAGATACTAAAGACACACTAGCTGTGAGGTGACATACTGTAGTGGACACACACTGCCTCATAACTGGAGTACCAGCCATTAGGTTCAGTCCACTAGTGATAGGATCATGTGTGACTCAAATGAACCTATTACTGGCATGAGCGTTTTTAGACTAACTGGTTGGCATTCCAACATACTAAACATTATTTGGACGTTTANCAGTGTTTGGACAGTTTATGAAAAAACAGATTTTTTTCTATATCCTTTTTGTGAGCGGTCCAATATTATTGGCTTGTACTGCAGTAATTTNTGAATGTAACTCTGCAGAGCTTACATTATTATGTATTACTGCTTTACCAGTCAGTAATAATAGAATCAGACAGAGTACTGTGGTCAGAAAGTGAACTGGCCACACACTAGAATATGTAGATTTTTGCAGTCAGCCACTCCTTAGTCAATCAGCTAGTTGCTGATCTCCTCCTGAGGGCCCATGCAATATGTAAATTAAATGACAGGAGGTCCATGCAGTCAATTTGGGAAAGCACTCTAGAAAAATAAGGTAAATTGGTAAGATCTAAACACCAATTTTTGAAGCTGCTATTGGAGGCCATTTATAACCA
>JABWIB010006321.1:4189-14887 GCA_016617825.1 Platyplectrum ornatum
TGGGCAAAACCATGTTGAATTGCAGGGGAGGTAAATTTCATTAGTTGGAAACAGTATAAGAATTGAGAGATGATGTTTCTAGCCCAAGTGTAATAACAGTGTAACAGTAACGCTGGTCAGTATCTGTGTGCAACATGCAACAATAAAGTATTCCCCCTGCATGCACACACTGACATTCATTTTACCTCCCCCTGTAATTCATCATGGTTTTACCCACTCATGAGTAAGTTGAGTCCATAGTGCCTAAAGTCTTAATCCAGTGCAATGTGAGGGGTGCAGATTGATTTGAATTATTTTGCCTTTCCACATAGAACAAATACTGTTTTTTGTACTGATTTTTGTTTCATCTCTAAATGAGAGTTGAGTTAGGAAACTTTACCTGTCAACTCAAATCCTGCAGTTCAGGTCTACACCTGCACCTTACACCCAAACTCTGGATCATTCCCTGATCATTCTCAGATTAATCAGACCCCCCCCTGCATTTGTTCACGGCTTTTCTTACGTGTTCTCCTCGGGGTCAGGTCCTGTATTGCACAATAGTCAGTGTGACGCTCTTACGTGTTGTATAGCGATTACTAGTGTGTCTCTGCAGTGCTGATTTACATATGCATTATATATTAGTCAGGGGCTGTGTTACATATATCCATTACATAACAAGTCGTTACTTGTGAAACTTCTCGTTTCTGTGCCGTCACGTGACNCAAGTGGGTGTGGCCTCACTCGATTCGCGCTGGACTGCAGGTATTATAATTCATTGCAAAAACAAGATACAATCATAACAACAACCTGTCACTGATCTCTTCCTCAAGATTACACTTCTCGTGTTTGGTTAAATGAACTTGTGGATTAAACTTATAAAAGGAAGAAACTCCGAAGTTATATCAACAAGAACCTTCAGACGCCCTTTCATTGATGTCCTTATGACGTTCTGAGTTATTATTGTAAGTTACATCTGACCGAACATGATGCCGTGTTTGCTGTACTTCATGACTAAGTTCATATATAATGGCGTCCTTCTTTTCCTCATTAGGGCAGTGCCCATTGTACCACACACCAGCGAAGGCCATCTGTGTTCCCATACCCCCCAGCCCATGATTGTACTCAGAGGATATTCCCGATACCACCTCTATATAAGACGACATCAGAGAACTCTAGAAGACAACGACGAAAGGTGCCACCGCCCTGTCCTCACCCCAACGTCCATACCAGTGGTTGAAGTGGAAATTTAAAAGTGATGGTATGGACATTTAGAAGTGGGGGTATGAAAACACTGAATATAATAGAAGTCAATGGGGATTTGTCATTTTTCAATTACATCGTTGGAAGAAGTGCCGGTATGGAATACCCCCCCGTATACACCCCCACTTCCAGCCCTGGTCCATACCCAAGATATACCACCGCAGTTCTCGCAGTATCCCAAGAGAGGCGGTAAATCTCCCAGGGACCCGGGCTGCACGCAAGTGACAGAGTCATGGTGCCTGTCCCCCACTCGGCCCTGACATGCGCACTAGATATTATAAATACTGGATATTGTCATTTATAAACCAGAGGTTGAGGTGTAGTGGTATATGGTGGTATGTCATCACTTCTCCCACTGATTGCATTCAAAATCACCATTCATACGGTCACTTGGACCACTGTACTATACCATACACTATACCATAGTTCTGAAGTGCATCCAAACTTTTGCTTCTGTTGTGTTTGGAGCTCAATGCGGGGCAGAAGCAAAGACTACATCGCAGCAGCCTCCATGTAGTGTTATATACGCAGGACCCTACCTTCGATTTTTTGCAACACCTTTAATTCATCCCTTAGTGTAATATTTAAATCCCTCACCCTTTCCACCCTGATCCACCAACAGATAGGCTCTAGAGGTTCCAGATACTTCATGTGCAGAATCCGAGGTCACACATTGACACGCATCACCTACATGCAGTCAGTTTGGATGCAATCTTTTGTGATCAACTCTAAAACTCTTTTTGTTTAAAAAAAAAAGTCATTTCACACAGACTGGAGACTGTGAAATCACCCCAGGACTAGTAACATCACTGAGGCACATGCAGCATCCTGTACAGGGGTGGTAAACTCTATATAAATAGTCAGGTGGTAGAAGATGTACAACCACACCCAGCCTGCACATGGGAGGGCTTGATAGCAAATAATATATATTTACGGTTTAGTTTAAAAAGTGACAAGAGAAACTTGGAAATTTACAATGAGACCTGCCCGGAGCACCACATAAGGTGACTCAGGAGAGGAATTCTAAGGTGGAGTACGACAAACAAGGAGTGGAGCTCCCATGTGAACATATAGGTTAATATACAGCTTCAGGTCTGCGCATGTTTGCTGCTCTTNGTACATAAATAATGTTATTTAGATGCCTGTGGTTCAGCCAGCATACCACAAGTGTCTTAGACTCCTGAAAGTCTCGGGCTTTCCCCACCACTACGTAATCGCACATCATTCTCTGCTACTATATACAGTAATGACATCTGATAGAAGATTATTCCATGGACATTTTATATTGTTATATGTTTAAATAGAAGATAATCAATGCGCTATAGACCAATCACAGAGTGACTTCTGTACAATATATAAAACACTAGTGACTTCTACACCATGCAAATCACTAGAGTAACTTCTACACCATCCATCACTCACTAGAGTAACTTCTACACCATACAATTACTAGAGTAACATGCACACCGTACATCACTCACAATATATTCTTTGCACTCTTTGATTGACACGTGACCTGCATAAGATCGCTATCTCCCGGTGACTATTGTATTTATAAATCAAACCATCCGACGCCAGAGCAAGACAATACATTGACTTTCAGTGCCTGGCCAAGCGGTTTCCAGGCTACACCTGCACTCTCTAAATATGAACGTATTAAATCATGAAGTATAAGAGGTGCGTAAGAAAACATTCACCGGAAGTGCAGCGCCAATGCTGCGTGATGTCATTTATAGATAATGGCGTACTGGATTTAAAAGGTGTGAATGTTTATTATTAATCCGTGTTTCCGCTATCAAATCCCTACATGATCTATGGAGGTCTGGAAGCAGGTCACTATCGCACACCCTAATACTATATACTTGCTATGGGCAACCTCCCCATTTTTCATCTCTGAGCTCACATTCTCCATATGTAAAATGAAACAGAGCTTAAATCTGATTGAAAGGTGGGGATGTTACCCTTAGCAACCAATCTCTCTGCATTCTCCCTGCTTGGTAAATGTAGGCCATTATTCACTACACTGCAGGATAGAAGAAAAAAAAAAAAACAGATGTTGCCCATAGCAACCAGTCGAGATCCTCCAGCATGTAAAATGGAACGGAGAGCTAGAATCTGATTGGTTCCAATGAGAAACGACCCAACTTTTGTTCCTGCGGTAATATGGACCCTTGTCTCCCTTCACCCTAAACCGGCCCTCCCCATTGCCGCCTCTCAACTCGGCATTAAAATCATTTGTCTTCAGAGCAGAAGCTTCTGGGTTGACAAATAAAAGATGTAAGAGCACATTGACGCTCGCTATGGGAAACCAGATGGTTGTGCCTCCTTATAGCACTGATGTTCTTTCGTACAACAATGAATCATTATCTGGAGTGTGTTTATATAATATCATATAAATACCAATCTCAGGTATTTGTGTAAGTTAGTATTTACATGGGCAAGAAGCCACATGTACTTAGGAAGTAAACAATGAGCCATTCTTTCGGTGTTAAAATAGGTCTTAGACAAATCCAATTTGCCTCCGTTGGGCACTCCTTGTTTTTCTGCTGCCGTAGCGGCTCATTCAGATGGGTCGCAAGATAAGGTACACAATTCATAGGCATCGCAACAACGTCTCCCTGGAGACCTGCTGTGTATACACACCGAGAGGCTGCTGAACGCGGACGCAAAACTGTCGGATAAAAATACTGTAGTAAAGCCCAATCGGGAGTTTCTTAGACCTGGGCCTAAATGTGCTAAGCAGGGAGATTAAAAAAGTGGGGATGTTGCCCATAGCAACAAAGGTCTCAGTTTCATTTTACATCCTGGGGAATGTGAGCTCGAATCTGATTGGTTGCTATGGGCAACATCCCCACTTCACAATCTCCCTGCTTAGCAAATTTGGGCCCTTATGTAGCTTTGGTGACAGAAGAAAGATGGCTCCATTGTGATGACTGTTTATGAATGTCTACAAAATGAACTATTATCACATAACTCCCAACGTTTAAGGTCCGGGCCCCGGGACACATAAGCCCCACCCCTGGACCCGCCCGACTCCGCCCCTGGCACACCCTGAGGGTATCTCTCGGAATCTTGGATTACCAAAGCTCGGTCATTATAAATAATGGACGGGCTCGATGACATCAGGCTCCACCCATCAATAGTAAATAAATACTTTCACCATTGAGGAGGTGGAGCTTTTGCAATCACACCCAAAGCCCCACCCCCATGCTGTCAGATTTTGGTTTCTACTAAGGGGGGGGACAAAAGTCGGCAACCCTGATTCGGTCTTACAAAGATACAGCCAAAATAGAGGAAACTCCCTGTTTACCTTCAGCAGGTACCATGAAAATCTCCGACAGCCCCAATGCGATCTCATGTAGCTTCACACTATGACTTCTTACCTATCCAGTGATTTCCAAAGGGCTGCACAGGGGAAGCTCGGGTGGCTCAGTGGGTAGCACTGACGACTCATAGCGCTGAGGTCATGCGTACGATTCCTTTACAGGACCTTATCTGTGTGGAGTATGTTTTCCCTGTGTCTGCGTGGGTTTCCTCCCACAGGTTCCTCCCAGGTTTATTGGCAGCTGACAGACTTAGTGTGTGTGTAATTGCCCCTATGTATCAAATCCCAATCTCCTATAGAATGTAAGCCTGCGAGCAGGGCTCTTCTTCCCCACCCATTCTGTCTGTCTGCATTCCCCATTGTACAACACTGCAGATACTTTGTAGCGCCTAATAAATAATAATAATAATTTTTATTATTTATTAGGCTCTACAAAGTGTCCACAGTCTACATATCTTAAAAAATAAATAAAAATAATAATATAATAATAATAAAAAAAAATTATAATAAATATTATAGTAATAATAATAATGGCGTAGGCAGCTCTTCTCCTGGGATGGTTGCAGATCAGTTTTGCTATTGGAAATGCCAGGGCAGGGGGGGATTGGAGTGGGGGTGTGAGGATTACCGGTAGTGATGCCCCCCCTCCTTTCTATTTTTCCGCCCATGTTTTCGTACATGTCGATAAACGTTGCCTTTTATTCCCCACTTGATAGATTTCAACCCCAGCACACGGGACAAACACGCAGGTTTAAAAATCCATCAGGATTTATCTGTAGTAGAGCCATAAAGATTACACATCATTAGCAGCCACTCAGCCAAGTTCAAAAACATTTACCATTTTCAAATATTTAATCATTCAGCTCATGTCAAGATAAGGCGACTAGTCAATAATCCCAAGCTGCCGCCTACACTCCTCTGTGGGGATACACCGCATGCATTGTGGAATGTCAATGGTCCGCATTTATGGCAGGAACTGGCCGGTTGGAAGAGGGACAGTGTGCGGCCACCATGAACCGTAAATGTCCTCATGTTTAGGAAATCCGGAGAGTCTGCCAAATGCTCATTATGTGGGTGACATTCAACATAGTACCCATCCCAAACCCAGCAACCGGGGGGGAAGACAAGGGCAGTCATGACCCGAACCTCAAGGGACCAGTCACCCCGCTGTTAAGGGCCGACAGGAGATCGGAGCGGAGGACCCAGTTCTAGGGAGTCTCCACTCCTTATTGGCTCCCAGTGGTCACATGTGGTTGTGAGGATGTTGCGTCCTGGTTGCAAGGCAGCCAGGACAAAGGACCGGATCCAGACTTACATACCATTGAACTTACACAAGAGTGGGCAAAACCATGTTGAATTGCAGGGTAGTAAAAAGGTCATTAGTTGTACTAGGTATTAGAGTTGAGAGATGACGTCTCCATCCCAAGTGTAATAACAGTGTAACAGTAACGCTGGTCAGTATCTGTGTGCAACATGCAACAATAAAGTATTCTCCCTGCATGCACACACTGACATTCATTTTACCTCCCCTTCAATTCATCATGGTATGACCCACTTGTAAGTTCAATAGTACGTAAGTCTGGATCTGATCCACAGTTCCTAGAACTGGGCCGTGTCTATGGCGCTCGTGCACTGCTATAGATGCAGAGGGGGGGAAGGGGCTGTAACCGGGTCCCAAGATTTCTGATGCCGACCCTACCCAGCCCACCACCATCACCACCATTCATGTACCCATCAGCACCTGGAGGGCAGAGAGGGTCACAAAATCAGGACTAACTGAGCAGAATCAGGGACTACTGTTGTGTACTTGAATCCATTACTTATGTTATGGTGTATGCAGGGCAGGCTGGGTTCACGGGACCTTTGTGCTAGTTATTGATATTACACATGTACGATTCTGTAATGAGCAGTAGAAATAAGCATTTCACCTGATAAGAGCATACACTATGAGGGGTAAGCGGGCGAGTCCAGATCCTACAGAACCAATGTCACACGGCACTGGATAAATGCTGAAGCAGATACAGGTATAGCCACGTGGAGCAGATGAGCGATAAGAGGGCACCAGAAACGTGGCATACGAGTTGTAGATTGGATGTGCTAATCCTTTCCTCACACACGAGAGATGATGAAACAGATCATTTCAGTAAATGGGGAATGGTGAAAGGCAGGAAGCTCACAATAACAAAGTATCTTCCGCAACTACTACTATTATTATTATATTTTACATATAGAGAGGTTTTATAGAGATTGTGATTAACGTAATGCTTCATAGTACATATCATAACTCTCACCCACAGACCATTATGGGATATATATATGTGTGTATATTATATATATATATATATTCCACTAAATGTGCTTTAAGGGTCACTCACAGAATAGAAAACAAACATAGGAGCTGGAGAGCACAGAGAAGGGTGTATAAGAGGGCTGCACTTGATCCATATAAAACTCTTAATGACCTACTTTCCTGAAGGGCTGAGTGGCAGATAAACATTCATGTCTACAGGTGTCTTAAAATATCTCAGAGTCGCTGACACCAAGGGCTGACTGGATTTAGAGTGCATGACGCTGGCCACGTTGTGTCTTATACTGTCATTAAACTCTTTGTTGCAGCAATAAGCTGCAGTTGGTGATGAGCTTCCTCTATGTGGCCGGTAGCTGTCATGTGGATGTATAATATAGAATAGAATATTGGGAGGGCGGTGTAGAATCGGATCGCCAGTCCGATGCAATGTAAGCAGATTTGAAGACAAGGAAGGGCATTTTCTTTTGTATTTGGTATTCAAATTTAGAGCTAGGACTCATAAGTCTATGGAGAAAGAGCGAGCGAGACAGAGAGCGAGCGAGCGAGACAGACAGACAGAGAGCGCGCGAGCCAGAGAGCGCGCGAGCCAGAGAGCGCGCGAGCCAGAGAGCGCGCGAGCCAGAGACCGAGAGCGCGCGAGCCAGAGAGAGACACACACACAGCAAGAGAGCGACAGAGCGAGATAGCGATACAGACGAGACACAGAGAGAGAGAGTTGAGAGAGAGTTGAGAGAGAGGGCGTGAAGAGGATCAGAGAATGAGAAGTGAACGTGCTTTGCTTTACATTTTCCGTAACAAGTCAGCGATCCCTATCTTGGTCTGTCCATCCCCTTTTCCAGTTCTCCATCCTGTCTTTATCCATTGGAGCAGTGGTGCTTATAATTCCAGCTCTCACTTTTACATACTGGAGAAAGTGAGCGTAAATCTGATTGGTTGCTACGGGAAACATCCCCACTTTTCCTGTCCTGCAGTTTAGTGAATGAAGGCCCTGGCCTGACATTCAGCACAGAGAGGAGGAAGCGCAGACGTCAGACACTATCACAGATTTCCATCTCTGACCCATTTACCACGTTACGGCCCCCGATGGCTCGGGTCAGGTGGGAGCAGAGGACGCCGCTTGTNGTGTCTTTGATTCTCCGCTATGGTCGGCCCAGGACTCGTGGCCTCTGCGTGACTGGAATCTGGGTTAGTGGGACCTGCATTGTGAATCCGGGCCAGACATACAGCCATATCGCTCCGACACAATTCACATACAAGGTGACATAGCAAGGTGTCAATCTGGCAGCTTCAAGAATGCAATTGGTCGGACTCAGCCCCGCCCCTGCCATACTGCCCCGCCCAGATTGGGCCCCTGCCTCCTTGCTACAGGACCCAAGCCAGCCATGATCCGCCCCCTGCTGAAGGAGGTTAAATCCTCGGGCTTGGCAAGGAAGGACAGGGCATCAGTGTCGATGTTGCCCATAGCAACCAATCAGATTCTAGCCCTCAGCTTCCTTTTACATACTGGACAATGGTCAGTTGGAATCCGATTGGTTGCTATGGGCAACATCTTGCCTTTCACATTCCCGCAGTTTAGTAAATATAGGCCTTGGAGATTTGGAAGTGCTCATGCTCACCGGTGTATTCGCATTGACCGGCAGGCCCGCCATCAGGACTGGCGGCCCCCTACCTCTCCGCCCGCTGGGCCCGGGAGGAGCAGCAGACATGGTGAGCGCGGAGAGCAGAGGGGTGCCCGGTAGATCCCTCAATCCAGAGTGATGCTGCCAGCGCCGGCCACTGCTCTTTACAGGCCCGGGACTCCTGTCCCAGACCCTCCAACATGACCCATTCCACCAGGTACATAATACTCCGCTCCTGGGCTTTCAGCTGTCACTCACCTGGTTATAACGAACTAACTGATGTCTGAGTAATGTAACAATGGTGGTTACCATAGTAACCGATTGCTGGAAGTTCCAGAACAGAGTATTTTGTACCTGGTGGAATGGGTCATGTTGGAGGGTCTGCTGTCCCCCCCACTGATGACGGCCCTGTTGACCAGTGCATCACTCCTGCCCTATGAAGCCTGACAGAAGGCAGCTACTGGCGCGGATGCAGTTGGAGCAGACAAAAGCGTATGAAAGTTTTAGCATAGAGAAGCGTTTTATTGCACAATCCCCACATTTCCAATCCCCTCAATCAGAGAACCCTTCTGCTAGATCATTTCCAGGCAGGCGGAGGATCGTCACCAAGGGGAGAACCATTAATTCATTGATTGCAAATGAGTGTTCGGAAAGGGGAGTCTGTGGAAGCCAACGCTGGCAGTGTGATGGATGGCGTCCGCGGCACGCTCCGAGGGGCTAATAGAGTTCCCCTCCTGACTAGAACGTCACATTATTCCATGCGACAGACTGATCGCAGCCACTGTCAATGATCCTGCATCCAATTACCCAACAGATGTTTCATACGTAACATGTTACATGGTCTACAGGGCCCGTGTGTGCTAATGCTTCCTGCTCGCAGATGGATGGGAAGAGCAATTAAGTCATTAAAGGATATCGTTTTCCGGGTCCCTAAATGACTGCAGCAAACTTTTCTCATCACTCCTAGCGCTGTCATTTGCTGTATGGGATAAAATCATAGTCGGCGCTAGGGCGACCAGAGACCGGTCCCAGGGTCCGGTTCACGTGACGCGTCATATCGTGTTGGAACCTGTCAAGGAGGAGGAATGGCTCTTATTATTCCTCATATTATTCAAATATTGCTGCCCACCAGGGCCGGACTGAGACTAAAAAAATCAGCCCTGGCATTTAATGCACACAGGCCCACCTAGAGCTATCCACCAATCAGACTGCTGAGAGTTATCCTCTTTTTTTTTTATATCCGACAGCCAGTCAGTGAATGGCTGTCAGCACACTGATTGGTGGATGGCTGAAGCTCCCAGCAGCACTCTGTAGCAGCCCATAACACCAGTGGCCCATCTGGCATTTGCCAGAAGTGCCAGATGGCCAGTCCGGCCCTGCTGCCCACCCTCCTGATAGATCCTGCATACAGAAATAGCCTGTCGTTATTACTTTGGGATATGGCCTATGGACCAGATTCAGACTTTAGGCACTATTGACTTACTCAAGAGTGGGTAAAGCCATGATGAATTGCAGGGGAGGTAAAATGAATGTCAGTGTGAGCATGCAGGGAGAATACTTTATTGTTGCATGTTGCACACAGATACTGACCAGCGTTACTGTTACACTGTTATTACACTTGTGCTGGAAACATCATCTCTCAACTCTAATACTGTTTGCTACCTGCAACATGGTTTTACACCCTCTTGAGTAAGTCATGAGTAAGCCAATAGTGCCTAAAGTCAGAATATGGTCCTATTCTACATATACATCTGTACATCTACTCAGAGCAGAAATGTTGTTTGATGACCTAAACACGTTCTCACACACTATGTTCTCTCCCAGACGTCTACAACGAGTGAATGATGGGATAGTAATCTTAAGTTACAAGTCCTTGCTGCATTCATCGTAAATTACAACCTGCCCTCTTATCCCGAACACACACACACACAGAGCCGCTTCCTTTCCCTGGACAAAACACCACATTCAGCGTGATTCAGCGTTCATTAACCCTTCGCTACAGATGGACTTATAGCTGACCACACACTATACCAGAACTGGGACCAAGAGCTGACGATCAGACAGTGACCTAAAATGCCACCCCTGACCCCGGTAACCCCAAAGCTGGACTGAATCTCAGAGTCATTTTATTGTCAGAATTACTTTGTTATATGACAGACAAATGCCCTGTATGTCCCCATGGTAACTTTCATCACCTAACCCCCCCC
>JABWIB010006326.1:15105-30293 GCA_016617825.1 Platyplectrum ornatum
CATCCATACAGGAAGTCAACGGCACTGCTCTGTATCCAGCACAGACACGGAGCAATAAGCGACAGGGCGCCTGCATATTTAATTTACCGCCAATTACTATTGCCGGTAAAAAAACAAATACCGGCACCGGCCTGATGCCACAGATACCGGCTAGGCCGGTGGTTTACCGGCTGGGTGGCAACCCTACCCGGGGTGCCACACTGCTGGTTGGAGTTTCTCTGCTGCACTGGCTTCCTGTCATCTCTAATAGGATCCCTATGCATCCAATCAGTGCAGAAATAGTCAGGAGATCTTTAACATCCCCCCCCCACCTCTTCATCATGGTCAGTTGCAGTAGCTCCAGTCTACCCTCTACACCCCATTTCATGTTTGCTTGTTACTTTTTTTGCTTGCAGTGGATTACTGCTCCTTGTGATGGTTGTTGTGCTTTTCCAATTATCGTAAGATTTCCCCCCAGTGTTTCTCCAGTGTGTGAAATGAAACTGAGAGCTTGAGTCTGATTGGTTGCTATGGGCAACATCTCCACTTTCCAATCTCACTGCAATCTCACCACTTTGTAAATATACCCCTTAGAATACAAATAGTACTATTTAATCAACAGATGGCAGTTTTTTTTTGGCAGGCAGCATGCCACTCACCCACCACACTGAGCCCACAGAGTGTGCTGTATGGGTTACATTAACCCTGCAAATGCGGGAAAGAGGGGGACAATAGAGACATATAGGGGAATATCTATAGGAGCTGGGGTATAGGGACCAGAGACAATGTAGTCCTATGGGGGCAATGATCAATCGTGTTGTATTCTATCACAATCACACATTTTCTACCCTCTAGCATGCTCAAATTCTATATTTACCCAAAATCATACTGCATTTACTGTATGCACTGCATTCCCAGNTGAACACAAACTTCAATTATATAACATTAACATAAACTATCACCTTGTTTCTGTTTCCCATAATCCTTGCACATGTCAAAGAGTAGACCATGAGCTTTGCACTCATTACCTTTTAAAGAAANTCTTATCTGTTATTTGCTAGAAGAAGGTAATTGGATGAACAGTGCTATTTACAGTTTCATGACTTAGAGAAATGTCCATCTTATTTTGTAGCTCAAACCTATAAAACAATATACTGAAAATTTGGGTAACAGATTAGAACAAATATTAGCCATAGTATGTGTGTTTGTGTTAGGCAGTAACTGTTATGAATGTCGAATATTCTCTACAAAGCGCTGCAGAAAATTTGTGGTGCTATGGAAATGGTAATACTCTATTATATAAAAGGCTAACACTGCTCCTCACCTATATTGCAAGTGCACATGTGCCAGCGCTGCCAGATCTGGCATACAAAAAAAGTTACCCTTTACTGGATGTCAGCTGATCTCTGCACAAAGCTACCATTTCCATAGTCTCCAATTTGGGACATGGTTTTCCCCCTTATAATGGCCCTGTTGCAACAACAAAACCAAGAACATCCATGGGCACAATGGGGCTGATCCTGAGCTGTGCATTGTGGTTGAATGTGCGTGTTCANCGTATATATTTTTGCGTTTTTTCGCACTGCACATTGCGGCTGCATTGGGATGGTGCAACAAACTGATTGTTAAGCTTCATTTTTTTCCTGTTGGTTAATGCGCCTGCACACAAACACCTTAAATACCAGCAGAATTCATTTCTTGTGCACCCTTGTCTGTGGACTAGATGCCAGACGTGCGCTTAAATACATGTGAGTAATGTATACATTTTCTATTGTTACTTTGTTGAGTCATNAGTGTTGCATACTGAATAAAGATATTCAAAATGGACCTAAGCATTTGTGTTATGTCAATGGTAAATCTTTGGNTTTTTTTTTTCTCCATTTTTCCTTCCACTATGTCACACACTTGGAATGTACAGAAACACAGTCTAGAGCAACCACATCAGATCAACCATGAGTATCCTTGATGAGGAGATTGTGTGGAGCTGATCCAAAAATGCGCATTGCGTCTGAATGTGGGCGCTGTGCGTGCCTTTTTCTGCGTTTTTTCGCACTGCGCATGCGCACAGAACTCTGAATTGCATGCTAATCAGGCGCACATTAGCATCTCCAGGGTTCTGCGCCTCAGATTTTGGAACTGCGATTAATGGGCGTGCCAGCATATTATAATGAGAATTTGGGTCGTGCCTGTTGTTGCGTTTAGCACTCCGCATTGCGATTATTAGCCATCTGCGGCTTTTTGCTCACAGCTGCCTGGGGATGGTGCAACTGGTCTAACTGGTCTATTTCCTATACTTTGCAGATAGTTACCAATAGTTGTAGGAAATGTTCCCTGGCCTGTAAACTTGTGTTTTGTGCAGTGCTTGCATCTTTGATGTGTCCTCTTGTGTAACAGCTTTTATACTGGACAATGTGCACTTTTGTACACTTTTTATTGGCAGTCAAAACACTGAAATCATTTACATTATCATTGTTACCAGCTACCAAGTTCTGTGGGACTGTATAATATTTTTTTTTTTTTTTTGATAATGCTAGGGAAATGACAACAGTCCTACAACATCTTCATTTTATGGGATACAGTTATTTATGGTATTGAACAAAAAATAAAAAAGTATAAAAAGTAATGTCAGTGCTGTAAAGGAAACGCTTCAACTCACTTTAACAAAACAGGTCATTTATTATATTTAGGTTGACCAAAAAATCAGCTCCATTATATTCATTTTACATTGTTCCCTCAGTTTTGCCACAAAGGATTTAAAAAAAAAAGAGAATTCCATCAAGACGCAAGACGCTAAACTGCCCTGTCTGTGAATGCTTGCGCATTGCGCTTTTTTGCGCGCTATTCACAGTTGCGTTTTTTGGCCAAAAAAACGCAGCTTTGGATTATACGCAATGCGCACGTATGCAACGCATTCGCCAGCACAGCGCCGCAACTTAGGATCAGCTCCTGTATGTTGCATCTTGATGATGTTTGCATGTTGTGCGTTGGTAATACATGTATTTATAAAACTAAAGAGTAGTCCTTGTGATCTTGTTTCCATATAGATATTATTAACTCTGTCAGTGGATCACCTGTCAGCCTCTCGGAGAGTTACCCCTGGGGAAACTGAGCATCGTCACCACCGCAGACACAGTTTAGAGTATGAGAGCTATTAATGCAGCACATGACAAATGTGTAGCATCCATGCCTAATACTTTAGCGGCTATGGATGCAGGTACACATGCACACGTGATTAAAGATATTTTGCTGAGGTATAATGAACTGAAGCAGACTACAAAATAAAATATCCATAAAACATGTGTGATAACACATGCAAATGGACGCTTTGCACCCCAAAAATATTGTCTATGCAAAAGAAAAATCTATGTGAAACATTGCAATACCACCTGTACCATTGTCCATAATGGATTTTAATACAACAAAATAGGGAATAACATTGTGTTAATGTGAAACACCTTAATTCCAATAAGTAAATACAGCAAGTGTTATGTTTGAGTGTACTTTTGGTATACATTCTCATAACATGAGTGGGACCACGACAAATGGGCCAGGATGTCCCTTCGGAAGCAGAGGGGGATGAAGAGGAGGAGCCCAATAGACCTAATGGTGAGGGTGAAATGACAGTTATATGAATACATGATTGCCCCATGGACATATTATGTCTATGTATGTGTGCACTGTAGTGTGTGTATAAATTTTAAACATATTCTCTATTAATCCATAGACTGTCATTATGCTGCGCCTCTGCAAGGAGTGGAGGAGCATGCAGACGTGGATGAGGGCTTCATGGAGGAGGAGAACATAGTGGAGGAGCTAGTGGTGGAGGAGGTGATATTGGAGGAGGAGGTGGATGATATCGGGGAGAAGGAAGTTCCAGAGGAGGAGGTCCCTGCAGCTCCTATAGTAGAATGTGAGCTAAAATGACACACAACCATTTTTTGTGTGAATGCACGTTTAAAAAAAGTGTATATAACAGTGCTGTTTTTTTTTTAAATGTCAAATTAACAGGACCAATGGAAGATGATCCGCCCCTAAATCGGGAGGAGCGAGGAAGGCGCCAGATGGCGTATGCCATTCGTGTGGTTGCTACCATCTGGACAATTAAGGAGGAGCTGTGCAACCTTGCCCCGTTAGTTTTATTAATATTATTTCTTTTTTTCTATACATTATTATTGTAAATATGTTTATTAATGTTTAAAAAAAAAATCTTGTTGGATAACAAATGTGGTTTATTTCAAAACAATGTATAGTTAGACTACCATGACCATTGGCCAAATATAGGGACAGGAAAGAAGACAATAGTCGTAGGGGTACACACAATATGATAGAATAATAGTTACAGGTAAGGAAAATACATTTGAAGTACATAATAACTAGGTTTAATGTAATTATGGAAAATACAGAGAACACAATAATCATAACATATAATATATCAATAACAAAGGGAGTACACATATAAAAAAAAACAATGAAAAGACAGGCCCAAATGGATAGAAACAGAATAGAAAAAAATATGCCTTCATACCCTAGCGCACACGCACTGAGCCTAAACTCTGGATCAGCTCACTATACGCATAGCGCAATTCCTTGTGCATGCACATGTAATTGACGATGCTCTGGTTTGCACGCTATGCGGAAGTATGCAGCGCCTGCGCTGCGTCCAAACTCTGGATCAGCTTTAATGACTCGATCTTAGAGCACTGAATCCCCAAGGCTGAAAAATGAGTTTTTCCATCCCCCAACCCATTGCAATTCTTATTTTAACCCTTCTATCACCCTAACTTTCCTAACCTGCTGCCTATGCTTGCATACTCCTGATGTTTATTGACAGTGTGGATTATTTACACACCACAGAAATGACAAATTAAACAGTGACTCCTTCACTGAGTGAAGGAATACAGTATATTTACACCATCACCATTAAAGTTGGTGCTCATACCTTTGCAAGCACTTTTATTTGTCTATAACTACATTTGTATGTTAAGTCCCCAGCGTTCTGCCAGCTGCACCAATTCATCATTTTCAGGATTTTCCTGTGGTTGGACTGGCGTATATAGTTGAGACAAAAGTCCCTCTCTATCTTGGTGTTCTTCTGTGCAGAATTCCTCCCCTGCATCATTACACAAGCCTGGGATACGTATTAAGGAGCTCTTAGGACTCCAGTCTATAAACAGTGTTTCACCATCATAGATGTCGGCATCTTCAGTCACATTATTGTAATCTTGGCTCGCAAAACAGTCCTCTAATTCACAATGATCATTATTTGTGTTGTCTAAATTGGGAGATAATTGATCACTCTTTGGGAGGTAGACTGTAGTCCTATTTAATGTATATGCATTTTGACCAGCTTTCAAATTATGCGTTTCCTCTAATGGAGCAAAGTTAGGTGTGGGTTTAATCTTTCCATACAGATCATGCTCCATTTGTAAACATTCTAATTCTTCGGATATTGACTCTGCTTTTTCTACAACCAAATTATGTGGCATATCATATGGGGAAAGTTGTTTCCTGGTATCTTGTGTTTGTTCCTGAAGACTATATTCATGATCATCTTCCATTACTCCAGAGTTATGACTATTGTCATATCCAGCATCTGGAAGGTGCATATAATTCTTACTATGTATTTTCTCTTCACTAGACATTGAGGTGTTTTGCTTTTTTGTAATGCCGGATTCAATGGTAAAATGGTTTATGGTCACATTATTTGCTACCAGCAAAACTCCATGGTTACTGTTGCTTCCGGTCATGTTCTGAAATAGCAAATATATAACATCATTATTTAAAGTAGATGACCAAGACATTGCAGCCAGAAAGTCATATTGGATCTTTGCACTACAGGGTATATTTACTAAACTGTGAGATTACAGTGAGATTGGAAAGTGGGGATGTTGCCCCATAGCAACCAATCAGATTCAGGTTCTCAGTTTCATTTTACACACTGGAGAATGTGAACTCGAATCTGATNGGNTGCTATGGGCAACATCCCCACAATCTCACTGCAATCTCACTGCTTAGTAAATTTAAGCCTACATGTGTAATGCTGACCTATTGCAATCATATTTGAGTTGAGATGGTTCTTTACATTTTTCAAGTTCTGGGGGTAAATTTACAGAACGCTGCAATTAAATTATTTTAATCACATGCACACATTTACCAATAAGCGCTTTTGTACTGCGATTTGTGACAATTTGCAAATTACCAAATTACTGTAAAATTCTGTCAATTTAATTTACAAACCATTACACATACTGTAGTTGCCACAGTTCCAACCCCCCTATAATCTTCAAATCTTTTTTGAAGATTTGACTTTATTAAATTGCTGATTTGACACAAAATCACCCCTTAAAAAACATAAAAACATCCCATAGTTGCTCTCAAGACAGATAGAGCAATCTCTTCCCATCCTTTATTCTTAATAAATGCAGACAAACTGTACTTAGCTGATTGCCACAAAATACGATCATTTCCCAGATACATACAATATAAGAGTTCTATCATTCATAAGCTGCCAATATAATAAACATTTCTTTTTTGACTTTGTTATTTTGAAACTTACCAAAATACATGGTTGTCTCACATTGCTGACATGCACATATTTATGTATACAAAATGCTACTGCAGATAATATGAAGATGGCAAGTAACGCAGACACAACACCAATGAAAACTTTAACTATTTCACCCGAAATGTGATCTGCAAAGAAATAACCAAATGTTAATTTCTTAATTGCCTTTTTTGTTTTAATGAAACCTTCACTACAGAAAAAAGCTGAATTCTGCCTGACAGAACTTTGTTTCTTTCCTATGAATGAACATGACAGTTAGCTTATATATATATATATATATATATATATATATATAGTTTGCAGCTTTAATGTCATTATTCTGATTATTACCTCCCATATTTCTAAATATACTCAGTTATTTGTACTGTTGAGGTGAATTTACATAAATCTCCTTACCGCCTTTAGTTAAAACACAGGTCTTATTAGAAAAATCGTTTTCTGGTCCAAATACAGACACCTTTGCTGTTACACAGTATAATGTATGTGGTTTTAAATGTTGTATCACATAAACTGATTCCTAGAAGAAAATCAGACATTGATTTAAATGCTATACTTTAGAATAGATTTTGATTATTATGTGGTATTATGTAGTATTATTACCATGTTAATTATACACATATAACTTTGAGTATGCTGGGTTTTAATTAATATTTTCATAATGTACTAGGGAGTGATACAGTCCAGTACATTATGAAAATATTAATTAAAACCCAATATACTCAAAATGATCATACAGAGCATAAGAATAAACACCAAAACAGGTGCAAATTTACACATAAGCAAAACCAACTGCAGGGAAGAAATTTCCTTGTATAACTGTAAATTGCAACTTACAAATAAATCTAAACAGTATTTAGTTTTAACATGCAAAACTTCAATATTTTTCCTGTTTGCAAATAAATTAAATTGATCAGCACGCCTGGTTTTGTAACATGGTTTATCAAATTGAATACAAAAAACACAAAAAAATAACATCACCAAATGCTAGAATAAAAACCATACGAGCAAAGTAAAGCACAATAATTGTCATTAGCCATCCCATGTTTATGTTATGAGGCAGATTTTAATGTACATATTTCACATTGTAAACAAAAGAGGCATAAGTTTAGAGTTTTCAAAGTTTTATCAAATGAAAAAAAATCCCACTTACATTGGTTTCCTGAATGTGAATGTCATTTAGTTTGATTTCATATTTCACAATGTTGTAAACAGATTTAAGCGATTTAACAGGGTGAGTCAGATTTACTAGAATCGACGTATCACCGGGAAACAAGTTAACTATTGGCGGCCCAAGTTTAGCTTTATGGAAATAAAGAAAAAACATACAATCATATCATTTCCAAAGCATAGCAAAGAAAAGATATAGTAAATAAAAAATAATATAACATTTGTATGATATGTTGATAATTGCTTTAAAACAAGACATGAGGTCAAAGCATTTCCTGATAGAAGGGTAAATGCAATAATCAAATGTCAACGTATTTCTGCCACTCTGTGTATCTGAAGTGAATGATTCCCTTAAGTAGAAAGTAATAAAGTAATCCTAAACACATGTTTATACTGTAGATTACTTACTGACCTTTGCACGGAAACNCGGACAGTCATGAATATAATTCTAATTCTGTTTGATTAAACATGCCATGTACATGAGCCTGTTTTTTTCCTGTGCTCCTCATGTTCTATAAATGACTTCTGTACACTAATGATACTAGTTTTATAAACTAACCATTTCTGGAATCTTGAAAATGTTTTACAGGAAGACACACCTTACTTACTGTGTTCCCTCACCGTCTTGATGTAAAGTAACTTGTTGCCTATTTCTAAGTTCTACCTACCTCACACATAACTTTTCTTGCTTTCCACATGAAGATTCAAGAAGCAGCAAAGCAAAGAAGATTTCTCTGTCTGTGTTTGTGTATTATCCTCAGCTAATCTCAATATGTTTAATATGACTCATATTATTAAGTGACATTTTACTTGTGGTAAGTATTTAAGTCCCTTGAAATCAGGAATGTTGTCTGTCTTGTTATTGCTTAAGTAATTATAGAATCTACATTGAATGAATATAACCAGGGGCAGGCTGGCATTTTTAGCAAGGGAGGGGGCCAAAAAAGGATGTTATTGGCTACTGGCAAAACAATGTGACCTAGCAAAATATACAGATAACTTTATTACTCTCAAATCTTAAGCATCTAGGGGCTGATCCAGAGTTTTGGAGTAAGGGCAAAATAGGTGCAAGTGTAGGCCAGGGTTGCCGACATCATGGGGGAGGGGTGAAGGGTATGATTTACGCCTATCACACTCTAAGCCCCGCCCCCTTAACGACACGTATCTATATGAACGGGCTAAAATCACTGCATCGGCCCAGGGGGGGGGGGAATTCACTAACTGACGATTTACAGAAATCGTCAGTGGCTGACGATTTTGCTGACGATTTCCACAAATGTGTATTCACTAAGTGACAAATGTTTTTTTTTCGTCATTTTGTTTGACGTTTACAGATCGTCAATGTGATATCGCTGTGACGATTTTTGCAATACAATGGATACAAAAATGGAATTCACTAACTGACGAATATTGTATTCACCCACACATCGTCATGACGATTTGTAAAAATCGTCAAAAGGCCAATCGTCAGCAGAGAGTGGAGATTTCCATAGGAGCACTATATAAAGGCACTCATACAGCACTGAAAGCNTGTTTGACCATTCATAAAAATGGAAGCTGCAANAGTCACTAATAAATATACCACTCTCAAATCCAACCACAAACCACTCTCCCGACCTCACCAAGCTCCAAACACCTCTGAGGAAATTGCCCAGGCACAAGTTTATATAGTCATTAACACATAAATATTATGTGCCATAAATTGCACTTGATTAACAATAATTACCAGTAACAAGACTTCTAATTGGGCATGGTGATTTCATTATGTGAATTCGACATGACGATTTTACTGAAAATTGTCAGTGTATACGTCAGTTTAGTGCAATATCGCCTGCAGAATACCAGTTTTTTTTCGTCAAACGATATCGTAAGCATTTGTCAGACATTACATATCGTCAATAGAAATCGTCACTTACTGGATACTATACATTACTAGTCACTGACGATTTCAGATCACTGACGAACGCTGACGATATGAAATCTCAGCAAAAATCGTCAGTTAGTGAATTCCCCCCCAGGTCCTGGATGTATCTGGGAGAGTTGGCAACCTGGGCAAAGCCAAACATTGAACTGCAAGGGGAGGCAAGTATCAACTGTGAAAAGATGAAGTTTCCTAGATCTGCAGTTTGGGAGTTCTATGTGCAAAAGCCAGGTGTTTTCTCTGCATGCAACAGAATTAAACTTTATATGCACCCCTCACAATGCAATATGTTTTTGTCAGGGCTACACTTGCACCTGAAAAAAGATATGTGCAGCTCTGGATCCACCCCCTAAGGTCAATGGTTACCTAATATGCTTCTTGGGTTGCATAATGCAGCCTTCTTATTAACCAAAGAGGTGAACAAACAAGCTATTTAATCAAATAAATACCTATTACCTATATTTAATACCATACCGTGTTACCCTGATAATAAGACACTGTCTTATTTTTTTTCAGGACAAAAAAACACCATAGGGCTTATTTTCGGGGTAGGGCTTATTTTATTGACCTGCTTTTAATTCAAACATGGTCCTCAAGTGCTGCTGACATTATGACACTTCATTGTTCCCCCAAGTGCTGCTGATATTATGACACCTCATTGTTCCCCCAAGTGCTGCTGATATTATGACACCTCATTGTGATTTAGATAGGGCTTAATTTCGGGGGAGGGCTTATTTTAGTCAGTTTACTGTAAAATAGGGTAGGGCTTATTATCAGGATAGGTCTTATTATAGGGGAAACACGGTACTACCACGAATACACGTCTATATGTTAAAAAACATTAGTTCACAACTGAGATCCCTCACATATTGTCACTTAGGATGTATACGTGTTCTTTGTTGGCTTCATGTTCAGAGACTTCACATCTCTTAGAGGAAAGACTCCAAGAAACATATTTACTGTGTTAGTACTACGTTAAAAATATGCATATTTGTTCACCAAATACTTTTACTGCATTCATTTCAAAGATAAATAACTAGATTGAAAATAGCAATAAAAGGATAACTCACTAGAGCTTGTTGTTTCAACATAATGGACCTGTACAAAGATCCCTAGGCTAAACAGCTCATATAACATAATATATTATATAAAACATGCATACATACTGAAACCTTACAAGGCACATTGGTTGTGACCCATGCTGGTGGAAAAACCAAGCATGCTAGATGTGAAGGGATTGGTGAGGAAGGGGCTGGGTCCTTACCCCATTCCTTTAAAAGAGGCTGCCTCCNGTGGGAGGGTCTATTTTTCCGCCAGGAATTTGCCCACCTTCCCTCCCTTTTTGATTGATTTGTCCATCATGTGGTAGACGCATAGGTAAGTAGGTGGTATCTGCAGATTTACATTAGAGACGCCCTGCTTAGTTTAGTGGTCAATTAAAATGCTGTATTTTCAGCTAGGGTTATGTTTTTTTGTTATTGGGGATTTTGGTTTGAGCTGGTGCTTATTTCTCAGCTAAATAAGTTTTATTTAAATTAAAATGTAATCAATATAATCAATCCAAATCAGTGGTCGAAATGGAAATTTAGAAGTGATGGTATGGGCATTTAGAAGTGACGGTGTGGAAACATTGAATATAATAGAAGTCAATGGAGATTTGTAGTTTTTCTATTACATCAGTGGGAGAAGTTCCGGTATGGCATACCCCGTATATACCCCCATTTCGAGCCCTGATCCAAATCTTCCCAGTTAAATTGAAGAAATTTTTAATTACTAGTTTACCCCCAATTATTTCTAGGTTTACTTTGTAAAGGTAAAGGCTGTGTATCAGTGTGAACCCATCAACCATGGTCAGTTTAAAAAAGATATACTTACTGTCACGAGGATTAAATCTTTGTGTTATGTTTGACTGGCAACATAACTGGTTATTTGCAATGACTCTGCCATGATACTGTTTGTCATACTGACTTGTTTCATTGGTTAAGTCACAATAGGTTACAGTGATATTTGTGCAAAGTAACTTCTTTTTCCATTTTTTCTCCCCATATCTGTTCAATGGAAATAACAATCATTTAGGTTATAAAACAGTAAAAAAGTACACACCACAGAAATGTAATCGCAGCAATTCAAAATAGTTCAGCCCATTATTCAAAATTTATATACTCTCTGCAGCAATATACAGAAGATCTGTCCAGTGTGTATAGGGAAACAATGTTTACTTCAGATCAGTACAACAGATAATTGTAAAAACACAAGGAATAAATGCATAGTGTGTATAAATGATAATGACAATTGTTGAAAACGTTCCCAGTGAAGACAGTGGACATTTCCATGAAAGCTGGCAGAATACTGTCCATGGCAGACAGAAAATTCAATTTGCCAATTTCGGTTTACATGTGCGATAGTTAAGGTACGTCCTTGCTATTGGAAATCTCATCATATAAAGAAAGCAGATCAGTACTTCAATGAATAAGGAGCAGAAAACAACAGCATTTTGTGAGTGCACATGTTCACTTTACAACATTCCACTACAGATCTGGATACTACAAATACAGACTTCCGCAATGAATCAAAATAAAGTCAGGGCCATTATGTGCAATCCTGATTTTCGTACTGTTGCACTTTTACATGGGGATGATACTGAACAATTAAAGTAAAGATCAACTGGAAGAAAACTTTTCAAATAATATGTGTGTAAGAACTTTAATAGCATTGGCTATTAGGTCTACATCCAGTATATTGTGTATCATTTTAACATCCTAGAACAAAATGCATTATTCAATAATANAGATTTAAGAACTTACATGACATACTCCACAGTATAACTCACATCTTTCTTGTTTTTGGGTGGCAACCAGATAAGTTTATTTTTTAAATTCTCTGAAAAGAAAACTACATTTTGTGGTGCACAATCTGTTGTTGCTGTAAGAGACAATAAAAATATATTTTGAGAACCACATTCTATGTGTAAATTCAGAGCATGTAAAAGCAATTGCATAATGCTTCATTGAGATGTACTATTGTACTATTTGTTGTGGATGTTAATGGAACTTTGCAGAACACTGTACAAGAAATATATTAAGGCCTAGCACATTAATCTCATTTACAGTGTCCTAAAGTAATTAAACTATCACAAAATACAAATACTTTACTAAGATAAAATACCCACAGTATATAAAGGTTAATTAACAATTTATGTTTACTTATTACCATACACAATGAGTAAATAGAAAAAGTAAAGATATGAACAAAACTTTCTTTTCCACTTTGGACAACAAAATTTGAAATCTTGGTTTTTCCTTTAATATGAAGACAGTGCTAATGAGTTTCGTCTTTGAGTTTGAAGTGAAGTGATGCATTGAAGGGGAAAAAAGGTTTAGAAGATTGGCAAGTTTGTATTACATTAGTGAAGATTGACAAGTTTGTATTACATTAAAGATCATAATAAAAATTAGAAATTGCACATAGCAATGGTGGAATGGGATTCACTGAATGAATTCACTTTAATATTCTAGCACCACTCCAAACTCTATTATGGTAAAACCTCTGGATTCTTGCTTCATAATGAACAATCTGACATCAAACATTTAGAAACAGTACTTTTCTGGGTGAGTACCAGGTTGGTCTGCATTATTGTCCCTTCCCAGNGAGGTACATATGATTCATCTATGTAAGGATCACATTTCTAGAAATGTACAGATTTCTACAGTGATCAGAAATCTTTCTTTTACCCAGAATAATTTCCTTTTTTCTTAGCTTAGAGAGACATTAAGAAAGGTCTTGCTTTGAAGTTTGGTCTAGGTGCGAATAGTACCATCACTGACTCGCAGCTTTTATCANACAGGGTGATATTAAGATGTCTGTGAAGTTCTGACCAGGGCANATTTAACAATGACCCCTACAAGACACCTTGATGCTACACTGGTGGGCTGCTACTGATGGCACCACTCTCATGATTACAGGGAATGAGCAAATGCTTACAAATGTGTGCCCCTTCCCATTTCTGACATCACTAATTTCTTTTTAAGCACTATAGACCAAATCCAGACTTGAAAGTGAAAGTGGAAAATTACACCTGAGCAAAACCTTGTTGAATTTCAGGAGAGGTAACAATTATTTTATTCTTTGTACGCAGGGAAGATACTTTTGCTTTTTGTTTGCTTTTGCACACAGATACTGACCAGCATTACTACACTNNNCACTGTTATTTAGGATGTGGTTTACTGATGCTAACAGCTGACAATTAGCTATTTAGAAAAATGGACACATTCACAGTGAGTGTATGCCATTATATGAACTTGGGCTAGGAAACATCACCTCTGACCTCTAATAATGTTTGCAGATGACATTTACCTCCACTANAATTCATCACAATTTTACCTAGGTGTAACTTTTATCCCTTTTCAAGTCTGGATCTGGTTCTATATTTCAAACCCATGATCTCTAGGTTTCCCAGTTAATAAAAAGCACAGTGGGCAGGATCCAGACCAGTGTGCGAACTACGTTTGAATGCAGGTCTGTCTGTATACACGAGTAAATGTTTGCCCAAGTTTAGTTGTCTTGTTTAGTATGTCCATGCCTGCCTACTGTACAGGGATTACGCAAGCACAATTAGAAAACAAGGCCCCTTGTACATTTTTTTAAACATACGCGCAAGTGAAATCTGCTGCGTGCATGTGTAGATGTTACTGTAAAGTATGTAAAATTCATAAATCTGAATAGAGTCCACTGTGAGGTAGAACGCACCTTACAGGTTATGCAAATGATGAAATAGAATGTACACTTACTGGCTAATAGTGTTTCTCTTGATTTTTGTGTGCAGAGTTGGTTAGTTGCTGTGACTCGTCCATAATATGCTTTTCTGTAATCTCTTGTTTCATTTGTTAAGTCACATCTAGTTGTAGTAATATTTGTGCATTCTGACTTCTTCTGCCAATGATTACAATCAGATCTGTGCAAGGAGAGGACACAATACATTATAAAAGTATACAAACCACATCTTTATTATCTTTCCGCAATAATTGCTTTCTTTAAGTTAACTGTTTACTCTGAATGATTGCACTTTTGTGGGAACAAAGCAAGGAAACAAGTTATCTATACCCACTTAACTCACAAATAACTGTTGGTGGCTTATCACATACCTCCCAACATTTGCCAGGGAGAGAGTGGGACACACATGTCCTGCCCCTGCCATGGCCAAACCCCGCCCCCTATCCCAGTGGGACTGTCCCGCTAAAATCAGGACAGTTGTGGGGTATTTTATCATATATTTGCAAAGGTGTTTAACTGATGCAGATATATATGTGTGTGTGTGTGTGTGTGTGTGTGTGTGTGTGTGTGAGTGTGTAGCAAGGGTGGCATATAATATACAGCCCTGGTCATTACTAATCGAAAGATTTTCCAAGAGTGGGAAAAACCATGTTAAATTGCAGGGGGGGGGGTAAAATTAATGTCAGGGTTTGCATGCAGGGAGAATACTTTATTGTTGCATGTTGCACACAGATACTGACCAGCGTTACTGTTACACTGTTATTAGACTTGTGCTAGATTGGAACA
>JABWIB010006327.1:12580-24923 GCA_016617825.1 Platyplectrum ornatum
TGACAAGAAAGCCCATTTTAAATCCTGACCTTTAGCCTTTAAAAGAATATGACATAAAACTGTCAGGGTTTGCCATCTACATGTGAATAAACATCTTCCTGGGTATTTATACATATGTATGCTAGTTTCGACAGGAACCCTAATGTTATGGGTTTTTTGGGGGNACAGCACAGATTTTCTGTGGCAAATAGGAAAACTGCATCTCACTATTTAGAAGAGTATCCCAGGAATTAGGGCAGCCTGGGCAGGAAGACATAGTGGGTAGATTAACTTTATGATAACAATATGATAACAGGGAGGTATGCGGCTGTATAGAGGAAAGACTGATATGTTTACTGTACATGCCATCTCCTCTGCTGCCCCTCCCGGCCGCCAGTCTAGGCGATCGTATGGAAATGCCGGCCCTGGTTGGTTGTGCTGTGAGCACAGTCTTATTGTCTGCTGTAATCAATCTCTGGTAAGTAAATCATCAACCAGTCTCTGGTATGTCGCTGTGGGGTTATTGCATAGTTTACTGTAAACTTGTTCATCCACCAGTTGTTTGAAAATCTCAGCGCAATACTTACTCCTGTCCTGGATCACACTCCTGTCCTGGATCAATAGGTGGTTGTTTCAGTGTGCTATCAGCATCGCTATTGCTGGTATTTGGTCTGCTGGATGCTTCGTAAGCACTGCTTCGTAAGCACTTCTCAAAATGAACGGGTGCTGTTGGTATGGNCTTCTACGTGGAGTTATCTTCTTTGCCTCTATACCATAAAACCAGGGGTATACCAAGTTCATAGTCTGTCTGGACATTCATAAGTTTATTTCTTTTGAACCGGGTTAGTTCAGTTTGGTATTTGGTCAGTTTCAATTTTAGCAGAAGTTTGGATTGTGTCTGCCAATGGTGGGGATATTAGCCATTCTGAATCCTTAGTATCATTCGCTCTCGATAGTAGTTGGAGAGCGTGGCACTGGGCAACTTGAAGTCATTTCTTTTGTAGTTTNAGACTTTCATGGTAAATCCATGGAAGTAATAGTATAAAAAGAGTCCATAGATTCCTCTGGGAGTAAGATGTCGAATGCCTTTGCTCCTGTGAAGCTGAGGACCTCTCCTTTAGGCAGGGAGGCATATGCCGCACCATAGATCCGATCATGGCTCATGGTAGTGGAATGCAGGTCTCTTGTAGGTCCGGTGATTGCTGGATGGGTTAATAAATGTAGATGGGTTAAACAGTGAGTCCNGGGAAACCAGCACTCACTGTTCAGTAAAGTTACTTGCTTCTGGTGCACTCCAACAACAAGGGATTCAACAGCAGCATATAAGAAGCACTTTGTAGTCTTATGCATGAAGTTGTGCATGAAAAATGGTTTTGCATCCAGCATACAAAGGGTATCTCAAACCATAACAAGATGGCTGATGTTTCAGCCGCTACTGTGTAGGAGCAGAGTGGAAGAACCTAAACCTAAGATGGAAAAAAGAAAATCTACTTACNATAGAGACCGGCTAGGTGCCATTTTGGTAAGCGCTCCACCTACGTATATCAAATGCATGGATAGCCAAAGGGGGGGGCAGTTGGATGAATAGCAACTCTACATAAATACCTGCAGCGAAGCCCAGTCTTGGCATTAGACGTGATCAGGGTAACCTGGTCGGATGAATATACAGTTCTCTGATGTAAAGAAAATTAAATGACATGATGACGAGTATTGTAAATGCAGGAGAGAATTAGTCTAAAGATGACATAACATAATGACATATTCAATTTTAAGATTCACTTTAAGTTAATATTGTGTTAAATCATATGAATGTCCATAGAGGTGTAGGTAACCTCTTTTTGTCAAGCTTGTAGGTTTGCAATATTATTGTTGTGGTACTCACTTTATCCTTTCTGTAGCAATCCCTTACCGTTTGCCAATGAGTAGTTCCTCTCTATAGTGCTTGCTGCTGGGACGTTTGAGTATATCTTAAAGAGCTAATATCACTTGTGGTTCTTCTCTTGCATACAAACACGCTGCGTGTACTACACCTTTGTGTTTTGGAGATTTTTACTGTTCATTGTAATAAGGGGGGAAATGTCCTAGGGCTGGGATCTAGGTCTGTAAAGAGATCTCTTTTCCTTTTTCCGACACGTTTTGCCCAATGGTTGTCCTCCTCTGGTTCCACAATGTGTTTTTCTACTTTTCTTTTTTGTTTTATTCTATGTGTTGGTGTTTCTAAAGGCTGTCTGTCTTCTATAAGAGGAGCCTGGGTGTTATTATTTGGTTGTGTATTGTCAGTTTGGTTGTTAAGTGGTTGGATGAGTATTTCTTCTGTTATGTTTTCCTTGGGGGACTCAAGGTTTTCTGTTGTGTTGTGTTAGTATATTTTGTATCTCAGTGTTGGGTTCTGGTTGTGTTAGTACACATTCCAGCCAGCCTTTTTCGAAGGATTCAAGGGCTTGTTGTTTGTAATCTAATTCCTCCTCAGAGTCATAAACTGAGAATAGTATTGATGTTTCCTTGTGTGTGTTTGTGCTAGTCGAGGAGTTTGATCTTTGAGTTTGGGAGTGTTACTACTCTTAGTTTGTTCTGTGTTGTGGTAGGATTTGTGTTTCTTGTTTTAGCCCTGTTTTCAGTTGTTAGTTTATCCTTTTTTATAAGGTGTTCCTTCTTCTGTTTGTGTATCCTATCTCTGATTACTTTTTTCTTTTTACTGTCTATGATTTTTTATTCCCTTCTTAGAAATCTTTGTTTGGTAATCTCTTCCAATTGTTTGTAGTTGATGTCCTCTGCTAACGGGGATAGTTCTGTCTCTAGGGGGTACTAAGTGGTAAGATTGCAGTTAGATTGGAATGTGGAGATGTTGCCCATGGCAACCAATCAACCAATCAGTTTCATTTTACATACTGGAGAATGTGAACTCAAATCTGATTGGTTGCTATGGGTAACATCTTCACTTTTTAATCTCACAGCAATCTCACCACTTAGTAAATTTAGGCCTAGGTCTTGATCTGATTCTAGTTTGTGTTAGTTGCTTGTGATTAGTAAGTACATCAGCTTGTAAGAGCAATTGTCAAGGATCTCAAACCATTTCTCTATGAAGTTATTTTCTGTACTATTGTGTTCAGGTGTCTTGATGATTGATAGACCCTTTGGTATTAGTTTGTTATCAATATACAATTGTAGTTTTTGGGTGTCCCACCAAAGTTTATTGCAAGTGTCCTTCCTTCATTGCAAGGGTTAATGACAGTACCAAGGTTGATGAACTGAGTTGGCTAGTCCTAATCTATCTGTCTGTATTTGTTCTAGACCCATTCACTGAGATCTCTGTGCTGCTTGAGTAAAGGTTATAGAACGGATTCTGGGGTTGTAGCACTCTGTGATCTCAGGATTCGGATCTTGTGAGGGCTGCCACAACTAATCTAGGGTGTCTCTAGTGCACCCACACTTAAGTAAAATGGAGGGGAAGATCTCGTCGATTGGTGCCTCTCTGGAGGTGGGAAAGTAGTTTGTGCATCTATGGGTTAATGGTGTGTTATGGGAAAGGGGAGGGTGGGCCCTCTGGGTTTGGCAGAAAATGATCAGGGAGTTTGTTTAACGTGGGTTGTTCTTGAAGTCTTTGGGTAATTCAGTACAGTTTCTAGTAATGTATGATGTATCCTTCGGTGGTGTAGTGATTCCAGTAGAGTGGAAGACACAAAAGAGACAAGAACAGACTCATATGGTAGTACTGTGGTATACTCGTGTGGTTACCAATAGCAGTACTCACCCTTTGAGTGTCTTGTTTGGAGGCGTTTTGTGCTGAGTAATTGTATTGACTGATGCTGCGGCTGGATCGCATGATCCTAGTGGGTGAAGTAGTCTCCGGTCCACCTCCTTCTCCTGGGTACCTTTTGTGTGGCTGGTGGACTCGGTCTAAACGTCGTTAGTCTTTCATATTTGTCCATATGTAGTCGTCAGGTCGGTGGATGGTTACCCGGATCTGGTGCATGCCGTCTGCTGCTTACGCTGGGGTGTTGTGGCTATGTTTGGTGGATTGCTGTGCGTTCGTTGCGGGTGCATGCCCGCTGCTGTGTTGACCCTGTTCATTTGGTATGTTTGTGTCAAAGGATTAGGAGCTGTTCAAGCACAAAGTACAAAACGTCAGATAACAACTGGAATAATGAGTACCTGGTCTAAATAATCAGCCTACCATAGGGATTGGAGAGGCTATGTGGATTTTCGGGAACTTCTGGAATTCTAGGATCTATAGCAAGTTTTTCATATATTTGAGGACCCCCCAGCTGTCTATATTTCTATGCAATAGTCAGCCCTGTTCTGGATGACCAGGGCCCAACCTTTGTCAGCTGGGTGAAATACTATGTTTGTATCGTCCGCCAGATCTCTTAGTGGTTTCCTTTCCAAGGAATTGAGGAATTTGGCAGCTACTTTGGTGACACTTTGGTCCAGAAGCCTCATGAAACATTTGATAGATGGGTTAGTGGAAGTTGGTTCAAAGGTGTGGTGTGGTTTAAATCTTGCATAAATAGAGGAATCAACCGGTGTCTCAGGAGAGTTATGATCGAAGAGGTCCTTTAAATTTTCAAGGTCCTTTGTTCCTTCTGCTATTCAAAATCATCAAACGTATTCGTAGGAATTAATGAAAAGCATTTGTTAAGTATCCTCTCTTCAACCATTGTGAGCCATTTGTATGACAGCTTGAAAAACAGAGTTTCCTGGATCGCAGCCACATCTGACTTGGGTTTGTAGCCTCCTTGTCTAATTGGTCTCTTTTATTCTGTTTTTTCCACCTCCAGCTGTCTAGAAAATTCCACCTCTTTCTCACTTATGTTGAATGGGGCCATAGGCAATTTTGTGATGTTTTGTGTTTTCAAAAACTTAGGTCCAATCCAACTCAAGACTATCTGGAAATGTATAACAGAATATTTTCACAAGCTAGAGATGATGGTATCCTATCCAATCAAGAATATAAATACTTATGTGTGTCTGATCCTAAAATAGCAAAAAAATTTTTTTTACAAAGGTAAACATTAACCAACCGCCGGGAAAATCAATTGTCTCAGGGGTTGGTTCAATGACTGAATGCTAGTAAATTAATTGATTATTGTTAAAGACCCTATGTACTAATGCTTGCATCCTATTTTAGGGATATCACTGATCTCCTGTCCCGAATTTCAGAATTATATGTGCTATCTGATCCTTTGCTTGTCGTTTTGATGTGGAGCCTTTATATACCTCAATTCAACATCACTGGGGTTTCTTACAGCTAGTTCTAATGTTCTAAACAATGAGTTCATTATTAGACTATTATCATTCATTTTACCCAAAAACTACTTTGTCTTTAGCGATCATTTTACAAATAAGGGGCACCGCAATGGGCACAGCACATGCCCAACATATGCAAACCCATCTTCCTCTTGTGGCTTCGATACACAGATGACATCCTGCTCCTTTGGCAGAGGGAATAAGATCTATTGAATACATTTGTTAATTACCTCAATAATAATGACATGAACTTAAGGTTAACTTTGCATAAAAGCCAGATGAAAGCTGACTTTGGATATCTCGCTCATTGCAGGGGATGATGGACAATTGAAAACAGAGGCATTCAGAGAGGAAGAAGTAATTAGTATACTCTTACAATCTAGTTCCCACCTGCTGTGACAAGAGACATTCCAAAATAGGAGCATCTGAGATTGAGGAAAACTGCTCTACTGTAGAGGACTTTAGGGTTAAAGCAAAGGAACTACGGGGACGCCTCTTAAAAATAGGATACAACTCNAGTTTATTAGCGTCAGCTTACCAACATGCCCTGCTTAGAGATAGAAATGAATTAATATACCCCAGAACTAAAGACTCCACGTCCAATTCTGAGTGTATCCATTTTATAAGGACATACTGTAGTGAAGCTGACAAGATAATCCATATTCTCAACAAACATATACATTAGTAAACTGCCATTTTTCAAAATCAGTGAAAAGTAGATTCAAGTTCCCTGGCTCTTACGCGTGTGGTGGCTGTAAAGCCTGTAAGTATATGAGTAAGAGAACTGAGATAAATGATCCATATGGAAAATGTCATAAGATGCAAGACCACACAAATTGTAATTCACAGAATGTGGTCTGTGTTAGGGATAACATAGAAAAACTGTATTAGGGATAAACATGCCCTTAAAATGTTAACACTTATAGTGAGACACTTCCATAAATACCATGATTTGAATCCTAATGGGCTGAATGCCTTTGTTTTGAAGAAAATAAATACCAACATTAGGGGGAGTGATAACCAGTTATATCGGGAATCATACCGGACCTTTATATTAAATGCCGTGTATCCACACAGGTTAAATTATATTGTGACCTTAACTCCCTTTTTGTAGAAAATATCATGTATACCCCTTTTTCTTCTATATGTATGTTGGGCTATCTTTTATGATNAAAAGAAGTGATTATTGAGTGTTAGATGATAACTGCAATGTTACAACAAATGTGAGAGTAATCACTGGAATTGAATGGGTTAATTGAGTAAATCATCTTATTTTTTAAAAAAGTTAAAGTGGTAAGTGGTAAGACTTGCACAATAATTGAAATGCAGTAATGCATGTGCAAATAACTATTGTAAATGAATGGATTAATTTAAGTACACATTTTATTTAATAAAGTAATATTTTTAATATATTTTTTTTTTTACTTTTTTTTTTAACTTAATGAGGCAGGTAATTGTCCATAGGACATTACCTGCCTCTGTGCCTCTGCGCTATGCCTGCACCATGTCCAGACATGGTGCAGGCTGCGCTTCCAATTAGCAGGGCTTAGCCCTGCTAAAAGCGCATTTGTAAATGAGAAAAGGGGCGTGGAACGGAGGCACAAGGGCACATATGGCAGAGGCGCAAGGGCATGGAGTCAGGCTTTGCTATTCAGAGGCGAAACTTTNNGTCTCTGCCAGCCTTTGNGCTTTGTGCCCGACTCCGTGCTATTCAGAGGCNAAACTTNGCGTCTCCTTCTTAATCAGCCCCAATGTCTCTATGCATTGTGAGTTATGTGCTTGTGAAGTTAGATTTATTTAACCCTTGAAAGATCACCTCTCTTTTTTGTGTGACTGTGCAGTATCTTCCCCCTTTTTTCTCTTTCAACCCATACTGTACAATAACTCTTTTGATTATAAAGACTAAATCTGCATGTGCAGACACTCCCCATGTATGGAGCTCTGATCGAATGGAACATCTGGGCAATTAGCATTATGATTTCAAGTCCCATTTTTTTTTTTGCAAGTGCAGAAAAACGTACAGTTTCACCATGCAGTCTATCCTTTTTAAATGAGGATCATGGTGTACAGATGTTAAGAAATAACAGATTTTATCTAATAAATACATTACTTTAACTACAAAGTCAGATCATACGTCTATAATCAGAGAGTCAATACCATAACCGTCCTGAGAAGTNATTGTCATTTCTTGCTGCCTGACAACACTAACTAATAATGGTGTTAAGGCAGGCTTCAGATAACCTCTCTCAGATGCATATTGTGCTAAGAAGCCGAATAGACAGATGCTGGAATAAAAAATGAAAAAACACAGCGGGTTCTGNAACATTATTGAAACTGGGACACATGCTGTTCTGGGTGAAATGTTATTATAAGATTGCTTCTTATAGCTTCAATTACGGAAAAATGAATTTTGGACTTTTTTCTTGTACACAAGATTTGAATCAAAGGTTTATGCTTTGAAATTGTGGAGCCTATCAGTCAATATTTGCAGCAGGGTGCTGGGCTGAAACAGCCCTGAATGACTTCTACCCCATTTCCACTGACAAAACAAAACCGGGTTTATGCACATAGACCCAGGTTTATTTTGGTGGAAAAAGGTCAGAAGAAATTAAACCCGGGTAAAGTGACTCNTTTTTACCTGGGACTAATGCAGGGTTTTTACNCGGGTNGCTCCAGTGGAAAAGGGGTTTCCCTTTAAAACATACTAGGTAACAATACTCAACTCCATTCAGTGGAATTGTTTTCAACCCAGGTTCACCTTGCAGTGGAAAAGGGGTCTTTTTTTGACCTGGGAAAAATGCAGGGTACAAACCCAGGTCTGAACCTGGGTTNTTGGTGGAAAAGAGGTACTAGACAAACTAGGTCTAGGAGGGCAAAAAAGCAAAATAACCATAGGTGGTCTCAGGTAGTTGTGAGTTGTGAGTGCACAGAGCTATTTGAATGTTCTTTTATACACACACAAATGAGTATGATGATGAGTTTAGACATATGCTATCTACTGTAACAGTCAGAGGGTTTACAGGATATTTAATTTAGGTTGGAGGGGGATACACAAGTACTACTTGAGTTTTTCAAGTTTTTTTTTTTAAATAACAATGATTGCAGTTTTAAATGGATAATTTATATGGTATTCTTCATATAATTANATATGGTAGCAGGTCTGTGAGGTTTTAGATGGTGTGATAAACCTTATTTAGATGGTGTGACAGTGCCTAAACCNTATTTATTAAATTATCTTTTATTACTAAATGCATACCAAATACCAATCTTANATGTACCGCTTGTATAAAATCTTGGAAACAGAGAAGTCTTTAAATTCCTCAATTATTTTAAACAATGTTTGGCACATTACCAATATGGGGACCTAANATAGGATCTAGAGAAAAGATCTGCCATTGTTTCTCTATAGCGTTTTTCATTTCTTGACAGTTAAAGGCGGTAACAAATGGACAAAATAATCTCCTTCTTTTCTATTATGCTTTCTCTCATTGTATATCACCAGCATGTCTATTTACATGTAATGATCTTNGAAAACTGCTATTAATGGGGTCCTAAGGATAGTGACATTCTGCAAGCATTCTTTATAAATAGCTGCTAGTAAGGTCTTAACATCAGAACAATTGTGATATAGTTGCGTGAACTTGTAAAAGGTATATTCCATTTTTCATTTTGGAAGATGGCACCTTACAAGGTCCAAATAACTATTGGAATCTTCCTTATTAGTGAAGCTAGAAAATGTAGACAAGTTAGGAGAAGTTTCAATCTTAGAGCAGTAAAGAAAAGTTCCATTTGAGTGGTAAAGGAGTTATGGATTGTATGAACTTCCCTCCTAGTTCCCCATATACAAGTTGCCCAATAACCTGGATATTGAATTGGTTTAAGAATACTAAATTTTTTATATTTTAGAAGTACTTTGTACAGGATACTCTAAAGCATTTTTTCAATGAAAATATTTTATCTTCCACCTCTACGACCTGAGTTAATAACAAATAGTAAAATATGAGGGATGGAGGTGCATAGTGCTTGAACATCTATGGGACACAGCTATTGGGGCTGATTCAGCAATGCGTCTCCGCCAGTCAGGCTGGCGGAGACGCAAAGATTCGCCGATCGTGCTCTGAATGGCACGGAGTCGGACGCAAAGTCCGACTCCGTGCCTCTGTGACTCTGCTCCATGCAAATGAGAAAAGGGGCGTTCCACGCCCCTTTTCTCATTTGCATATGCGCTTTTAGGGCTAAGCCCTGCTAATTGAAAGCGCAGCCTGCACCATGTCAGGACATGGTGTAGGCTTAGCGCAGAGGGGACCGAGGCAGGTAATGTCCTATGGACAATTACCTGCCTCATTAAATGTTAAAACAAAAGTTATACAAAAATAAAAGTATTTAAAAAAATAAAATATTAAATAAAGTGTATGGGGTTTTTTTTTATTTACATAATATTTTTTTTTCTTTATCTTTTTTTTTTTTTTTCATTCATGAAAGCCGGCCAGCACGAGTGCCGGCTTTCATGCTCGCAGCGCACGCTGCAAGATCACACAAGCAGAGGCTCCAGACACAGCGTCCGGAGCCTCTGCGGTATTTTAAATAGCGCAGGGAAGCGGGGCATACGGCATGCCCCTCTCCCTGCGCTGTATTCAGAGCTGCGGCCGCCAGGAACTCTGAATCAGGTCCATTATGTCTAAAACAGTCCGTAATAGCTATCTCTAGTCTAGGTCTAGATATAATTGATTAAGAATATTTGCTCTTAGAATTAACTCTTTCACTGGTGCTCACATCCACAGATTAAAATTGGTCTTAACTGGTATTTTAATATCATACATGTGACATTCATAATGATGTTTAAACCTAGAAACTCACTGATACCCTCCTAAAATCACATAAACATACATTTCTATATTTTGTATTAATATAATGGCTTCATCTAAACTACTTTGTATGACTCTTAATCAAGCCAAATATTTGACTCTAGTGCTANTCCTCTCATACATGAATTTGATGGCAAGATGTAATTGATTCACCAGTGCCAGTTCAATATCATTGAAAAAAATGAATGACAAAATGTGATCACTGAATCTGACATTTTTTAGAAATAGTTCTTTTTCCATCTTAAACATTTTAGGTGTTGACATAGGCCAGGGCTACAGTTTACCCATCATCAAAAATTGACAGATGGGTTGCCCTCTGGATTTTCCGACTAACAGACCCTTCTTGTACCACCTGANACTTTAATTAGAGATTTAATTAAAATTTTGTAATTCAGTTTGAAAACCCGAAGTTGGATATGAGGTTTAGTGAATTTATAATGTATAATAAATTAAAAGAAATAGAATGATTTGGATTTTTACAGTACAATAATACCTAACGACCAAGATGAAGTCCCTATTTTTAGATTATCGTTTGCAGTCAATTTTAGTGATTCCTCTTTATAAAATATAAATAATAAATAGAAAACTAATAATAATAATAGTAAAAAATAATAGTATTATCCAGCTTCATCAATCTGCAGTGCCAAATCTCTATTTTCTTTTTAATTCTTGCATTAAGCTACAAAACTATTAAAACAATGTTTATAAAAAGGAAACCCATTCCAGTATAGCCAAACCAAATCATCATCTACCCCTCTATACACTCTCATCTGTAAGGCAGATTAAATAATTCTCTATTTCTATGGAGGATTTATCCGTTATGACTGCATAACTTTATATTAGTAATCTTGTCATTTCTGATATGCTCAGATGCGGCAGACAGACTTACATTATTTCGGGCCAAAAAGTAACGAAATTTTCACTTTAAATTCACAAATGCTGCCAATGTAAGTCTTGCAAAATTCTGATGTACAGTATATCAAATAGAGAGTCAAGCATGTAAGTAAAAAAGTATATAAATAAAAGATAATTTAATCCTAATTAACAGTTTAAATAATTCAATGTGATACCATCATTTAATCCGTCTGGGAACATATTATTTTATTGGAAAATCCAGTAAGTTTCTTATAAAATCTGGAGAATCAACCTCCAGTCTTTTCTTTTTGAAATACTTACAATACTTTTAAAGGTTAATAAAAAGGGTCTCCTTTATGATATTTGTTAACATGTTGGGAAAGTAAATGGGTTTTATTTCTTATATTCTAATATATCTTTTATATCTTATATCTTTCCTTTCATTATACATCATTAAATGTGTTCTCTAGAAACTCTTTAGGGTAGCTTTGTCTAAGGAAGAATTCTTCTCATTCTAGACCCTTTTTATCTCAAAATTCTCATCATAAAGATGAACAAATTCAGCAAATTCTCAAAAGTTGACTTTTAGGAATTCCACATTACCAACATTGTTTGTGGAGTTAAAAACCCGTCCACCTCTATATCATAATTCATAGTCTCAAGAGTGGCCATTAGGGAATACTGTGAAAAAAATGAATGGTACTTTTATTGCAAGTATTTGTAAATGTTAAACCAAATTCATTCATAGGACCACATTCAGATTTACACTCTCATGGGTAAAACAATGTTGAATTGCAGGGGAGGTAAAATGAATGTTAGTGTTTGCATGCAGGGTTATTTTTGCATTTTGCACACAGATACTGATCAGCGTTACTGTTACACTGTTATTACTCTTGTGCTGGAAACATCATCTCTCACCTCTAATACTGATTGCAATTCATTCAATTTACCTCCCCTGCAATTCAACATGGTTTTGCCCATGAGCAGGGCTCGAAGTGAGGGTTTATACGTGGGTATGCCATACCTGCACTTCTTCCACTGATGTAATTGAAATACTGCAAATCTACACTGACTTCTATTATATCCTGTGTTTTCATACTGCCACTTCTAAATTTCCACTTCGTCCACTACCCATGAGTGTGTAAGACATGAGTGTAACATGAACTGAGTGTAAATCTGAATCTGACCCACATACCCCCACTTCTAAATTTCCACTTCGTCCACTACCCATGAGTGTGTAAGACATGAGTGTAACATGAACTGAGTGTAAATCTGAATCTGACCCATAGGGCCAGATTCAGCTTTTCACTCTCATGACTTCTCTCATGGGAAAAACCATGTTGCAGGGGAGGTAAATTTAATTAGTTGCAATCAGCATAACAGGTGACAGCTGATGT
>JABWIB010006330.1:11984-24820 GCA_016617825.1 Platyplectrum ornatum
CCCCCCCCCTCGATCCCTTTGAATGACTGGGAGCGGGACCTGGGATTGCCGATTAGTGAGGATGGCTGGTTAGACATCAAGTGGCTAAAGTTTCTATGAACACATCAATTCTGTAAAATGTATATTTAAAGTCTATACTTGATGATATCTCTCACCATCTAAGATGGCTCGTTTCTTCCCATTGTTTTGTGTTGATTGCTGATGACTATGTGGCCACAGGGGAACATACCTTCAGATCTGGTACATCATATTTGGACTGCAGCTAACCTTCTGATAGCAATGGTCTGGAAAAAACATTCAAGCCATCATCCCTCCAAGCTACCAATACTAAGCGCTGGTACATTGTCTCAATGGTTCTCGTGACCAGCCTTCTGCATGTCACAGTCTCTTCCTTCCCAATTTAACCTCATTCTTCCAGATACTCTCTGAGCGGGGCTGTTCCTCTCTACAACTGATCTACACAGTTGATGTTGATATTCTTCCTTTCTTACACTTCCTCTCTCTTCTATTTTGTTCCCCTTTTTTTCCTGCTTTTCACATTCCTCATCCCTCCTTCCTTCCGACACACCTTGCTCCTCTCTCCTTCCCTGTTTAACAGTCTGGTCCCTACTTCTCTTCCATTTTCTTCCCCTTTCTCTTAGTATCCTCTATTAGATAATAAGACTGTGGACCTGGATTCTGACTCCTATGTGCCCATACTGGCATTGCCGGAGTATGGGATAGAGGAGTGAATGAACACCCTTGTCACCCCCCTCTACTTTCGTTCGGAAGGTAGAGATCTAGCAGCGTAAACTCTCTCTCTTGTACAGGAGCACGGCTTAAGTAAATGTCCACATGTGACACATTCGTTGAGCCTCCAAAGACCAAATCTTCGTCTCCTTCACTGATTTCTCGAATTTCATAGGCAATATTGTAACATTAAAACACAGGGTTTAACAAATTAGAAATGTTTATTTTTCATTAAAATATATATATTCTTGTGCTACAAAACTAAAAAAAACGATACTAAATATACAGATATATTTGTTACAATCTCTTATATCTGACAAAATATAAACTCATAATTTGAAATGAACCTTGAGTAAAAAGAAATGTAATACATGTAATAAAATAAAAGGTTCCTAGTAATATAAACATCCTCCCATATTGCTTTAAACACTCATTTCTCATTCACACCACAAACATTTAGTGTTAATACCTTTGCATCAGATCCCAGGTTTTTAATCATTTTCCATGCTACCTGATCGAAACGCGTTACAGCTCATCAGGTTGGAGAGCAGTGACTCTACCCAACAAAGGTGCTGGGTATAATATGCAGATGGAACTTCATTCTCAGTACAGTATACAGATAAAGTGTCCAGACTTACACAATTTACCATTCGCATAAGTTTTAAAACATTACTGTGGATCTAGCTGCTCGGTTCGATGGTTTAAGTTGAGGGCAGTACACAGATGCCTGAATTATACAGCCCAGTGATTCCAGAACCCTTGGCATATGTTGTTGTCAACACTTTATAAAGTATACCTGTCACCTATATACATTTGAGGTAGATTGAATCGGGTGCTGGGGAGGAATGTCTCCAGCTGGATACTTACAACTAGTCGGAACAGCGTTGTCCCCCCCATCTGGACATCTGTTCATACGTTGGACTGGATCCAGACTAGATTTACTAAGAAATATTATGGGGCTGATCCGGAGTTTGGGAGTGAGGGTAAAACAAGTGCAAGCGTGGAACTGGGCAAAACCAAACATTGGACTACAGGGGAGGCAAATATAAACCATGAAAACTATGAGTTGAAGGTTCCTAGCTGAACTCGGCTAAGCTTCTTGGTTTTGCTCAGGATTACACTTGCACCTAAAAAAAATGGTAAGTGCAACTCTGGATCAGCCCCTTATGTATCTGGATCCACGGGCAGCAAATTTTAGAAGGAACGACTGATTCATGCTCATATTTAAAGACCGTTTGACTGCAAAACACTGTATTGTAACATAAACTAGTACATGTGATACTAATATAATTTTGTCTAGGAGATAGACTTACTAAAGAGACAAGGTAAAAATAAAAGCTATGAACGTTGAACAACCCTATTAGAAACTTTAGAGTATCTATCTCCTGTCAATGTTTATTTGTCCATCACTGTGACGCTAGGATGCTACATATACAAGATCCATACTTGTGACGCTAGGATGCTACATATACAAGATCCATACTTGTGACGCTAGGATGCTACATATACAAGATCCATACTTAATGCCAAGTATACCTCAATGTCCACAAAGTATTAACAGAACGTACACAAAAGGTTTGAAAAGCTCCTTCAGCTTGTAAGAATAAATGTTGTTGAATTAATTGACGTCGGGCTACGAGGCTCCAGTTCTAAAGCACCTGTACTTCCAAAACATCCATTCATTTCATCTGAACTGGCCTCCTGATTAAAGGAAAGTCCCGTATTCACCACGGGAGGAACACTGTCTGTTTGAGGTCTATATCCTGCACTCGCCAAACAATCAGACCAATCATCGTGTGAGCTAGTGTAGTTCTGGTTGAAGAATTCCAGGTAGTTTGTTGACTGTGGCACCGGTAATGCTTCATCTGCTTGTGNCATGGGGTGTGCATTTTGTGCATAGTTGGTAAAAGAATGGGGCATTTCCTCAGGATCGTTGTTATTGTTCTTCTGGATAGTAGCGTATGTCAACCCTTGTTCATTGTAACACGTGGCATCGATTTGTTTACACATTTTGTGGTCACCATTTTCTTGGATACTCACAACATCAACATTTTGGGCAGCTCCTGGGATGGCATACCAACCCGCTGCACCCTGGTGTAAAACATAAACATGAATGTTATACTTGATATCATAAGCAGAGTGAACAATAGCAATTAGACGCAGGGACTTACTGCATGTAGAAGAAAAAGTTTAACTTAGCGTTCATACTTTACCTTTGTGGTACCGAAGGAGAGGATTCTGCTCTTGTTTGGGTCCGGAATATCAGGATAACAGTGTTCTTTTAACCTAGTTAAAAATGATTAAAAAAAAAGTCATATAATTAGTAAGCTGGTAATATAATACGTTGTTTCTATTATATGTACAGTATAGTATCTATTTACAGTTTGCTTATATACACCTACCAAGTTCTTTTCCAGCATCCAACAAAGAGTAACAATAGTGCCACCAATGCCACGGCAATCACTGGCAGTACAATTACAAAGATAACTTCTCCTTCTGAATAAAATAAAGAGAAAATGTTACCAGTCTATTCTATAACAGTGTGCTCGCATTGCATTCTAACTCTGATGAAAAATAGGGAACCGCAATGGGTACCAGGTGTAAAGCAGTAGTATAAATGAACAAACCATACCATACAAAAATATAATATTTATTAGGAACCTCCGAGAAGCCCTGTTATTTCCTATACAGCAAAGATCGCTGAATATTATTATACATCCCACAGAACTCATAGCTGGAAACAATTATAATAAAATCATTTCAGTCTTTTACTGTCAATAAAGTCCACATTGTCCAATGTAAAAGCTGTTACACGAGTTGACACAATAAAGATGCACACACTGCCCAAACCACAGTACAGTACAGGGAACTTCCTTGCAACTATATCACATATGCTGAACTATCAGCAAAGTATAGCAAATATACCAGTTGCACTATCCCCAGGCACCCGCAAGCAATAAGCCGCAGATGGCCAATAATCGCAATGCGCAGCGCTAACCGCAACATCGGCCGCACCCCAAAACCGCAGAGGCGCAGAGACATGCAGTCGCTAATGTGCGAAAAAATGCAAAAACCGGCATGGATAGCGCCCACATTCAGCCACAATGCGCAACTCAGGATCAGCCCCTCTGTCATTAGTAACCCTTGTACATGCCAGGTAGAAATATGTCCACTGAGTGACTGAGCATGCACATCCAGTGTGCTGGCAATGTCTGTGAGGGGGCTCTTATGGTGTCACTTTTAATTTTATTTTCTCTGGTTTCAAGGGTCTATATTTACTAAATGGCGAGATTGGAAAAGTGGGAATTCAAGCTCTCAGTTTTAATTTACATACTGGAGAACAAGAGTTTGAATCCCCACTTTTCCAATCCCGCAGCTTAATTTAGGGTAATGACTTTCCTATGGAAGGTGTACCACAAATTATTTATTCCAACCCCATGCTATACATTGGAGTTCACAATTATATGGGTCACTCCTCCATTACAAATGCTGATATATAACCTCTTACACAATTGTGGAGTGCAGTTATGTCCAGTTGGTGGCTTGGCACTATACATCAATCTGGATGTACTTATTAAACGATATGGCTTGAGATAATGACTCATGTGGAACTGGTAGGATAGCTGCTTGATGTCAGTCACCTACCAGATCTCAGGGGACTATGGTGTGTCTAACAATATCTTTATTTACTACTTACCATGAATTACAGTACAATTTGGAGGTGGGTTCCCTGTTAAGGGATGACTGTTTGATGGTCTCATTTCTAAGTTACATAGTCATGTCACATCTTTAGGACTGGTTGTACTCAAAGACAAATGGCATGAGGACCTAGGACCCACTGATGAAGAGGACAAGGACACCTTCATCGTTTCCATTAATGATGCCCATGCTACAGGAAAAGGAACATCAATGACATTTACTGGAGTTTACTGGGGCCCTCTAAGAAGTCTGATGGCAGGGTGGGAAGCGAGGACTCATCAAAACTCAGACTCCTGTGGCAACAGTGATCCGAAGCTGGCCCTTAATTGGTACAGTCTAACTTTAAGCCTATCCCACAGATTTTTACAATATCACTGTAATATTGTAATTTGCTGTTACTTTTACATACCATATATACTAGAGCCGAGGCACTTAAATTCCACCTAAAAAAAACAGGGATAACTTATTGACTCGAGTATAAGCCCATCCAGTATGTCTGTCTATCACCACTGCGATAGGCTCATGTCACTCATGTCACTGATGGATCATTACCCCCATAGGATTGCATTGTCTCTGGTCTCTATGTCCAGCTCCTATAGATCTTCCCCTATATGTCTCTATTGTCTCCCTGTTTCCTGCATGTGCAGGGTTAATATAAGGCATATAAGGCAATGTAAAGCTGCTGTGCCATGCTGTAACCCATACAGCACACTATCATGCCTGTGTCAGCTCTGTGGGTCAGTGTGGTGGGTGAGTGGCATGCTGCCTGCCAGTGCCACACTCTTTCCCTCCATTTACCTTAGCTCCATCTTAGCTGTGAGCAATGTGTTCAGCTCTGGTATCTGGGGACAGAGAGGAAAACGCTGCCACGCAACAGGAGATCCAAGAAGGCTGCAAACCAGATTCTGCTATGTGACTGATAACTGTAACACAGACCCAGCAGCTGCTCACATCCTGCATCATCCAGGACAGTGACTCGAGTATAAGCCGAGGGGGGCTTTCACCACAAGAAAATGTGCTGAAAAACTAGGCTTATACTCGAGTATATACAGTATTATACAGTATATATATATATATTTATATAAACAAGCAATCAAATGGGACTCCGCACTGACACTTTTTATAACATTCTCTAATATTCATTTAGCAAATTGGGGAGTTATAATCCTCTTATATTAATGTGCATCTAGCGTATTTGACAGGATGGTGTCATCCGAGAACAAGATTCCAAATCTTATAAACAAAAAGACAGTGTTCTCTTTCCAATGGACGCACTCTATCTTCCCAACTGGAGAGCTAGTCCATTGCAAAGAGAACACTGTCTTTTTGTTTATAAGATTATATATATTTATAGAACAATCCTGACATCTGGTTATTCTCTAACAATGCAAATGAATATGGTGGAGCTGTAATGACACTTACTGTCCGTGGACGTGTTGGCTTTTATAAAGTCTAGATCTGTTTCACCTCCTCCGGTGACAGCCACAACTGCTACTTCATATTGCGTATTTGATCTGAGTCCATGTATTGTCATCTGCATTTTCTCTGGATCTCCATTATAGAAACTGCACACGTGTGAGCCATCTGGAGAGGGTACTGTACAAATATATAAACTTGAGGTTTTTTCATAGAAAGCAATGTAAAACAATCATACAATGTACAAAAGCAATGCTTTAACATGATACTATAGCTGCCTGCTTCAAGCAATAAATAACGTGTTTGAAAAGACTAACTACAACTATCGGTATTAATAACATGTTATTTTTCTTTTACCAAATAATAATGACAATCTCAACTCTAATAAACCTATATGTAAACTAACTATAGGACCTTATCTGTGTGGAGTTTGTATGTTCTACCAGTGTCTGCGGGGGTTTCCTCAGGCTGCTCGACACCCCAAAAACATACCGGTAGGTTAATTGGCAGCTGACAATATTGTCCCTAGTGTATGTTTATGTGTAATTGCCCCTATGTATCAATCTCCTATAGATTGTAAGCTTGCGGGCAGGGCCCCTCTTCCCCACCCATTCTGTCTGTCTGTCTGTCTGTCTGTATTCCACTTTGTAGTGCCTAATCAATATAATTCCTCTCGCCACTGCCAAATCTCCATCCTTAGAGCCTTAGTCCTCTTAAGATCCAACAATCATGACAGATGTAATTTGCTGTTGGCTTGAGGTGTGTTGTTACACAGGGAACTATTGTTCCATTTGACCCTCAGATATTGGGGAACTGGCTGAAAGGCTTTGCTTGGATGCTCATTTTCAGTTCAGTACATGAAGAGATGACTTGTATCTAAATTGTTGCTGAACTGAAACCCTTTTAGGGATTTACCTTTATGTATGTGACCATCTAACAGTTCCAGCTTGCAGGCTCCTCCAGTGTTTTTCAGGTAAACCTTGTATCCAGTTATGAACCCTTCCTGGGACGCATCCATCGGGTAAGGGCTCCAATCCAACGTCAGCAAATTAGCTTCAATCTTATGGATTTTCACTTTTGGCTTCACCGAGGACACTGAGAATTATTTCAGTAGTTTCAGAGATAAAGGTAAAAACTTTCTATAAATAGTGAATATATGTATATATATATATATATATATATATATTATTATTATTATTATTATTATAAAAAGTAAGAAAGGTTTTTAATTTACCCATTTCCACTGTATACCCTGTCCTCTCCGACAATAAATGTTCTCCGTCTTTTTTGGACCCATAAATCCTGAAATCATATCTCACTCCTGGTCTGAAGACACCTGTGGATATATCAGAGGATTCTACTACATATTTTACCCTCATTGTACGTAATATATATATATATATATATATATATATATATACATACTGTATATGACATACAATGTGTCTATATATATATATATATATATATATATATATATATATATATATATATATAGTAATAAACATGTTTACAGTAATTTAACCTTACACACAACCAGATTCCTAATTTTAATTCTAATAATAGGAGTGTCTTTCACAAACCCTAACTCTAATAAAGCTTAACCCAAACGTAACTTTAACCCGAAAACTAATAACTCTAATGCTAGTACTTCTAACAAAACCCCAATCCATGACTCTAATACAAACTCTGCCCTTTAACTCTAACCATAATAACCATACATCTATCACACACCTTAATCATATAAAGTAATATCTAAATATATAATAAGCTTTAACCCCCTATCTCTATCACTAATAAATCTAATGCCTAATGTACATCCTAATACCCTTAACTCTATCCCTTATGATAAACCCCAAAAACAATCCCTACTCTAATACTAAAGCTAAATATAAACCCAACCCGAACCTTTTGCACCATAAAAAATAACCCTCCTAACCCTATCCACTGTAAAAATATAACCACCCTAACCCCAACCCAAAGCTTATCTGCCATTATAATAAAATGAACAATGTTAATTCTGGGTTAAACTCCATCAACCTTAAAACTAATCATCCTAACGGTTTCTCTGGGCGCCATTAATCTGTTTGCATACACATAGTAGGTCTATAACAATTATTCATGAACTCTAAGTGCATTCACTGGTTATACAGATGTACTGATGTCTTCTTCATATGAAATAGAAAGTGAGTGCTTTGAATAATATTTTTAACAATTGTTAATGATATTAATGGATTTTTGCTAATTCTTACTGGATTTTATGACATCGCTATGAACACTAGAACTGTACTTTTTCCACTGAAGATCACAATGGGGAGATTTGGGGAAATTACACCATTCCACAACATATCCATGAACATTAGGACTTTGCTCCCACTTTACGTAGATTCCACCATCTTTGCCGGATGTCCTCTGTGCTACGATATGGGCTGTCTCTGTAGTTCAAGTACAAAAAACAGACATGTCCATTATTAATGAGATATGTATATATATATATATAAGGTGTTTCTTTTCAAGCAATATAGAGTTTGCAGACCATCCAACATGACCCATTCCACCAGGTACAAAATACTCTGTTCTGGAACTTCCAGCAATCAGTTACTATGGTAACCACCATTGTTACATTACTCAGTTAGTTCGTTATAACCAGGTGAGTGACAGCTGAAAGCCCAGGAGCGGAGTGTTATGTACCTGGTGGAATGGGTCATGTTGGAGGGTCTGAGTTTGGTATCATTTAATAGACTTGGTGTGGGCATGGGGGCTTATTTATCACCATCTCTATGAGTAGCTGAGATTAGGATAATACTTCTTCTTATTATTAGTGCTATAGATGGAGCAGTGAGTGTGAATCTTACCATTTGCTCTGTCTCTAGAGACTCTGATCTCAGTAGCTGGAGACATGCCAGCCCCATTGTGAGCAGTAACATGTATGGAATAAGCCTGTCTGTCTATGAGTATCTGAGACACGTTCTGGTGAGCAGGCACAATGGTGGTGTTATGTATAGGGGCGCCCTCTAGTGGCCACCATGTAATATTGTAGTGAGAAATCCTTCCATTGGCATTAAATGATGGGGATGGCTGAAAACATAAGAAGGGAGAACATACGTAAAACAAGGAACAACACAGAAAAACATTTCAATCATTTGTAAGTGAATATAAATAATAAATGCTAAAAAAAAGCATTTAACATTTAGACGTTTCTGTGATATTTACTCTTTTCTTGTACATGTTCCTCCTGTGCAGAATGAATGTGTGCTATAGGAGAGCTATACAGAGATCCTGTGCAACAGGTTGTTCTAAAATATTTATTTTAGAAAAATAAAAAAATTTCTAGAGAGCCTGTAGGACAGTGACAGCGCCTTAGGCAAATATATTCCTGCCTGCATAACTTACCCCATATTCTGAAGTCACCTATGATTTAGCCATATAGCCACCATACCCTATTATCCATATACTTTCTACACTCCTAAGGCTAGATTTACTAATATGCATAAAAGGAAATGAATGGAGATGTTGCCAATAGCAACCAGCCTGATTCTAGCTAAGATTCTGGTGGAGATGTTGCCACAAGCATGGCATGGCAACAAATCAGATACAAGACTATCTAGTATGTAACTTAGAATGTAACTAACTTAGACTTAGAATCTGATTGGTTGCTATGGGTAACATCTCCACTTTTCCATTCCTGCAGTTTAGTAAATAAAGGCCTTAGAGATTGTATGCAATCCCAGCCTTAATCCTTAACCTCTGTTCTGCTTTGCCACCATCATACCCTCAGTGAATGAAAGCGCTATTAAAGACATATAGAAAGACATATAGAAAGGGGTTAATAAGTTATGGAATAAAAGCCACTTACTCTCCAGTAAAGCGTCACTACCCGTTCACCTTCACTATCCTTAATGTGTCTCCAAACATCCAGGACACCAGATGGTACTGAAATCACAAGGACAGGACAGCATGAAGAGCAACCATCACACCATCGCTGACTACTATACATACAGATGCGGTTTATCCCTCCAATAACATTACTGTGTGAATGTTTGTACCACATACCATCTTCTGGTGTCCTGATTGAGTGAATGTTACTCCAGTTGCTCCACCCGGCCAGTGATGACTCTGACATGCATCGTACTTTCAGGTCATATTTTGCACCTGGCTGCAGTCCGGTAAGCCTGACACTGTATAACTCAGATGACGTTCTTCCTTTACTTGTTGTGTTTACCTAAATAATAATGATTATAACCATAAATATAGTAGTAATGATCAAGATATTAATAAAAAACAATTATGTTCATAAAGTAGTAATAAAGGACCAGATCATCAGGATTGGAAAAGTCAGCTTTTTGCAATTGCTCATATGTCACGATTTCAGAACTAAATCTATGTGCTCGCATGGAAGCTTGGATCAAGCTGATTCGCTTTAAGTAGTCTGGATCCAGTCCAATGACAGTGATAATAATAATTATTATTATGTTATCATAATTCTTGCTTATTTCTAAGACCCCACAAAGGGTCTGCAGTGTCACACAGAGTACATGTATGATCAGCGAGAAGCAGGTGGTGTGTTTGCTACAAGGACCAGAGAAGAATGGAAGCCCATGGAAGCCATTCCCCTACACTGTAAGCAATGTTCATTCATGAATGCTCTGTTTTAAGCTGTCAACCCCTTACAGCGTCTTTCAATTTGGACCTGCTGAACCCTCCCGCCACTACTGGCCCCTCGTCTTTGCTTTGAGTCACATAAACAAGCAATATGGGACTTATATACCAGGTTTTTTGGGGTGTGGGAGGAAACCGGAGCACCTGGAGGAAATCCACACAATCCACTCATAACATACAAACTCCACACAGATAAGGTCCTGTCCTGAGAATTGCCCGTGCTCTTCTCTGCCCCATGCTCTGTCCCCACTCTACCCTATGCTCGGTCCCTGCTTTCTCATCCGCTCTGTCCAAGCCCTCTCCTCCGCTCTATAACTGATCATTAAGTTTACCCACCACACCCCTTGTGGTTTACAGTTGCTCACATTGGGTATCTCAGAACAGTCAATGGATTGGGCCATCTGAACCAATAAAGCAACATGACTTACCAAGATGTCCTGAAAAGCCACTTGACAAAGCATCACCAGGGAGGTATAGTTTGCCTTCAAGAGCCAGTTTAGCACTAGGTGGGAAGATGTTACATGTGTTGCAGCTAGATTGGATGGATCCACTGGTAAAACTGGGAAAAAGACATAATGAAATTAAAAACAAATATATTTTGGTAAATAAATAGTAAATGTAAGAAAATGGAACAGGAACTAATGTAAATATAATCGTATTATCGTATTGCTGAGGGGGGTGCAATTTACCCAGGCCAGGCCACCAAGGGGAACCACACGTAAGGAAGTAGGGAAAGGGTAAGCGCATAAAGAGGAGGAGTAGCTCCCAATGATGTAAAAATAAATATAAACTACAGGTGTTTTTAATAGAATGTGGGATACCACCCACTCTGGGTGTATGTTCCATACCACAAACAGGAAAATGAGGGCACTCTATGTTCTGAATCACCCCCAGAGGTTTCTCTGGTTACACTGTGAACATCCCTGTGAGTCACGTATTGGGCTTCGTGTTACAGCTTCCACTGTCACAGATGTGAAACCTCAAGAATACATCTTATAACTGTATATTTATCATACTGCGGCTTCGGAATTATTATAGATACAGTGAAGAAGCTGCTAATAGTCAGTGTGTTATAGGAAAGACAAAGCGAAGGAAATATACTTGTCCTAAACCATGGTCTTTATATGGAGGTTACTTATACAGGGTTGCCGTCTCTCCCGCCCGGTGTCCCGCTCGCTTACCAGATTGTCCGGATAACTGGACAAACTGGTTTTAATTAAAAAAAAAAAATTGCGGTGGGGGAAGGGGTTGTGGCTTCGGCAGAATCAATGCGGGACATGAGCGGAGTCGGGCATGGCTTAGACAGAGCTTGNGTGGAACCAGGGGCAGGACTAATGTATCCCATTTTCTGCCCATTTTTGTTTTTATGTGTCCAGTTTTTTCATTTTAAGTTCAATGTTCAGTGTTTCCATTCATTGGATTAGGATTAGGGACAGGAACCCAGGTAAGTAGGAGAAATAAGACCACAAGGAAAGATACAGGGAAAGATACACTCCCAATGGAGCTAGAAAAGAGAGCCAATACTCTGGCAGAGTGAGGATTATATAGTGGAGTTGTTCTTGTTAAGGGTTTAAAAAATGCGTAGAGATTCACAAATAAGCTAAGGTCACTAGATCATATCACTTACTACTCTGCATTAAAGTCACATCGGCATGGATCCTCCTTTCCCCCATCACATTACGGGCAGTCAGAGTGAAGTTATAGATAAGCTGGCCGCCCACTATGGGCCAAATACAGTCACTTCTAGAGCAGGAAGAAGACTTTTGAGACAACCTTAAACATAACAAAAAATTATTAATAACCTTATAAACAACTAAACGTTTGCAACTGTGGCTGCACCAGTTATCAAAGGTAGGTCAAGGACCACTTAACACAGTGATTCTCAACCATGGTCCTCAAGTACTTCAAGTAACAGTGCATGTTGTCCAGCTCTGTGCTGGAGCATTAGTGACCGACTGACATAAAAGAAAAGACTCACATGTGGTATCATTATATGGATTAAATATTTTGCTACTTCCTTACAGCTATGCCAAGCTCTGGTACCCTCATATACCACCACACACTGGTCTGATCAGCAGTACCAGATCCTCCAAACATGACCCGTTCCACTAGGTACATAATACTCTGCTCATGAGCCTCCAGCTATCACTCACCTGGTTTAAATGACATAACTGATGTTTATATGTTTAAAAATATATATTATATCATATGAAAGTTCCAGTCTGTATCATATTAAATCACTTAATTATAACAGAACCCAATGAATGTGTTTAGATCAGGGTTGCTTGACACTTTGAGGCATTTCTCCCAGTATCTCGAGAGAGTCGTCAAAT
>JABWIB010006331.1:17785-34852 GCA_016617825.1 Platyplectrum ornatum
ACCTGGAGTAAACTCCTTGGTATCTCTGCTCCGATGGTACTTTGGATATCACTTTTTTCTGTAGCAGCTGTAGGATACTGGCCCTCTAGCATTTTTTACTTCTAGCTCGATGGGTGTTGGTGAGTCGGTAAACCATCCCGTGATGTTCCGGGTCAACTCTATTTTGTATCCTTCGGCTACTACTTCTAGTACCCATTTGTCTGTAGTGGATGTATTCCATTGGCTGATGAAGTCCTTTATCCTGCCTCCTACCGGGGTTGTGTGGATCTGGGTGTAGTCAACAGGAGGGCCTAAAGCCCACTCTGCCTTCTTTAGCTCTTTGTGAGAGAAAAAAGGCCCTGGATCCTGTGTTCTGTCCTCTTCGGTAAGACCTTCCTGGTAAGTACCTTCTTGGTTCCCTCAGGTCCGGTGCTGGGTGCCTGAACTGTCTAAACTGAAGGTTTTTTCTCGATCCTTGTTCTGTCCTGAGGGAGCCAGTTGGATTTTCCCCCCGAAGATTTTCGATGATCTCATCGAGCTTCTTTCCAAAAAGGTACTCCCCCTGAAAAGGCAGGGTCAACAGCTTTGTTTTAAACTGTGTATCGCCCTGCCAGGGCTTCAGCCAAAGGGCTCTGTGGGAAACTACGTTGTTAGCGATGGATCTAGCCGCTAGTCATATAGAATCCAGTGATGCTTCGCAAATGAATTTAATAGCGAGCATGATGTCTTGAAGAATTTTTGATAGTAGATCAAATGATATTCCTTCCGCCATACTTGCTTCTAGAGAAGTTGTCCATCCTCTCAAGACTCTGGCAGTAACTGCTATCGCCACTGCAGGCCTCAGTGCTGCTCCTGCTATGGCGTGTTGCTTCCTGAAACCCAGCTCGATACATTTCTCCATGCTGTCTTTGAATGACGGCGAATCTTCCATTGGCAAGGTGGTATGCTTGGATAGTCTGCCAACCGCTGCGTCCACCTTAGGGGGTTCCTCCCAAATTTTTTTGTTTCTCATACTGGAAAAGGATACATCTTGGCCAGACGTGCAGTCACTGCGGTTCTCTTATCCGGGTTTTTCCACTCATCTGAAATCTTGGTTTTCGAAACCGGAAACTCTTTAGATTTTTTGACGTTGTCAGTAAAGAGTAAATCCTGCAGATAAGTCTTCCTCCTTATCTTCAATACGGAGTGTTATGAATTAATAGAACAAGATTTTCCACTAGGTCTGGGTTAAATGCTGCTACCGCCGATACCGCTGGTGCCTCTGGTTCAGAACCTTCTGACGCCACTTCTATTTCCTTAACCTCCTGAACTGAAAATTCTGACCCCTCACTGTCTGGTGGTCTGGGTCTCTTTGCCAGGGCTTTATCCAAATCCTCCTTGGTGACAAACTTTTCAGAAAAAGTGGATTTGATGGACATAAATTTGGCTAAATTGAGGAGATAATTCCTGTGCCTCAGTCACCTGGTATGCCGTGCATAAGGGATCTAAAGCCTCCTCAGGCAAAGCCACATCACATGCGCTGCATCTGTTAGTTCTTAACTTCTTAGGTTTACTTTTAGACAAGCTCTCCTTAGACGGCCTGTCTTTAGCGGTATCAGCCCTACAACAATATTCCACAATATATGTATAAGTAATAAGGCAGTAGTAACATGGCAGTAGTAACATGGAAGTAGTAACAGGGACTCACCCCTTCATGGGCAGCGACCGCTTCTCATCAGCTGCTCTGGCGCCTGCAGGTTCCATGTCCGCAACTAGAGTGTAGATACATACACTGCCCATGCACCGGAATATTGGCGCCAGAGTGACGTCACCTCCAACCGCTTTCAGCACGGATAAACGCGGGCTTTGGAAAAATGGCCGCCGCAGCACTTCCTGTTAGCTACGATGCGGCCCTGACGTCTCTTCAGCCCGCCCTCAGTAGAGTCAGGGCGGGCTTAACGCGTGTCCTACCACGTGACACGCTGAGGCCGGTTTCTCCACCTCATACCCACCTCTAGGTGCAGCTGAGGATGGGGTCTGCTGCCGCTCGCTCCTGCCTATTGGTGAGTACTGCCAGGGTTCCTCTCCCTGCTCCAGACAGGAAAAAAAGACAACGCAGGACAACGGAGGAGGGGGCTACTTATACTTCTGTGTCTTCTTTTTTCCTCGGCTCCAATCAGGGAGAAGTACCCATGGTGTATGCTGCCTGAGGGGGAGGAGGAAAACACATTATTGTGTGGGCATATACAAAACAATTAATGCTTAAAGTTTAAACACTGTACCTGTGGTTGTAGGTGTGTCAGCGATGGGGTTGCGGTGTTTCTGGCGTGGGCGTACAGCAGCTATTGATAGGGGAAAGATATAACTCTTTAGTACTGTACATTTATGACATGTTTATTGTATACCACATATGACAAGTACATACCAGTGGGTTGGAGCGTGCTGGGATCCAACATGTCCACTGTGCCCTGAACTCCCTCCACAATAGCGGGGGACAGTTTGTTACGAAGCAGCTCCTCCCACTGCTTCCAGGACTGACGCAATGCCTTTCCGCCGCCAGTGGCTTTGGCGTGCTTAGCAGCCTCTCCCATTTTTTTCTTTACGCCCGCCTTGCAATCTTTTTATGCACGTTTCTGCGCACCGCACCGTCACACCTTCAGCGCTGACCTCAGACGCTATGGTTCACCAGAAGCTTGCTTTTTTTGCTTTTGCTTTTTTTGACGTCTCCTGAGCAAGTGCACCCAGGAGGACATCATAGTTCTCCAGGACTCCTGCAAAAAACAAAAAAAATACAAAAAAAAGGGTAATTAACCATTGTTGTGTAAAACTGACAGACAATAAGGTGGTTATACAAATGGTTATACACATACCTTTCACATAGGGTTACCAGCCGTCCGGGTTTCCTCCGGACAGTCCGGGAATCGCACATTGCATCCGGGTCCAGAGCAGTGCTGTCCCCGGACTATACAATGTCCGGGAATCAGTCATTCTGAAGTGAAGAGAGTTTCACTTTCAGTTCCTGCCATTCAGTCAGTGATAAGGGCTCAGAGCGGTTACAATGTTGCTAATCACACCTGTCTCTGCACTGTGAGGCTATTAACTGTATGGGTGCTGGACCAAATTTATTCTTCACATATGTGGTGGTGGAGGAGAGGGGATTCGAACCCAGGGCAGACCAAGCAGAAATAACTATGAAACATACCTACTACACTACAGAGAGTGGGGACAATAGGGGCTCTGCTGTATTGCTCTTACATATGTGCTGCAGATATTTGATTAGAACACAGACTGGGGAAGCAGTAATACAGCACTCATTATAATACAGCACATGGAGCAGACTGTATTATACTCCCTATAATAAACCATGGCAGCTAGCTACACCCCTGCTTCTGACCCCCACTCTGGACACTGATCCCCAAAAAAGTAAAAAAATAAATAAAAGTTTAATGGCAAAAATAAGTGTGTCGTTTCCAAGGTTTTTTCCAGGGGGGGTTTGTGTCCGGGAATCTTAAGACGAAAAGGTGGTAACCCTACTTTCACAAGAACCTCATTCTCCTCTTCACGGAATTTGGGGCAGCGCTTGGAAGTCTCATCTTCCTCTTCCGTGTCATGGCCCTCAGCTGCAGACGGAGGATTTACACCTGGTGTTGCTGCCCTGGCCTTTGATTGTAGACGGAGGGCCTGTATGAAGCGTTTCTTTTGCTTAGCAGCTATAATGTCCTCAGGCGCTGGAGGCTTCCATTACGAATCCTCTTACAGGGAAGAGATGTCCTTTTCCTCACTCGACATATTGCTAACATAAACAAAAAAAGACACCTGAGCAATGTGCGCGTTAACCCCATTGTGGCAGTGGCCATGAGAGGTAAATGACAAGACAAGACAAGACACTAGAGCAATGAGCGCATTAACCCCATTGTGGCAGTGGCCATGACAGGTAAATGACGAGACAAGACACTAGAGCAATAATGAGCGCATTAACCCCATTGTGGAAGTGGCCATGACAGGTAAATGACAAGACAAGACACTAGAGCAATGAGCGCATTAACCCCATTGTGGCAGTGGCCATGACAGGTAAATGACAAGACAAGACACCAGAACAATGAGCGCATTAACCCCATTGTGGCAGTGGCCATGACAGGTAAATGACAAGACAAGACACTAGAGCAATGAGCGCATTAACCCCATTGTGGCAGTGGCCATGACAGGTAAATGACAAGACAAGACACTAGAGCAATGAGCGCATTAACCCCATTGTGGCAGTGGCCATGACAGGTAAATGACAAGACAAGACACTAGAGCAATGAGCGCATTAACCCCATTGTGGCAGTGGCCATGACAGGTAAATGACAAGACAAGACACTAGAGCAATGAGCGCATTAACCCCATTGTGGCAGTGGCCATGACAGGTAAATGACAAGACAAGACACTAGAGCAATGAGCGCATTAACCCCATTGTGGCAGTGGCCATGACAGGTAAATGACAAGACAAGACACCAGAACAATGAGCGCATTAACCCCATTGTGGCAGTGGCCATGACAGGTAAATGACAAGACAAGACACCTGAGCAATGAGCGCATTAACCCCATTGTGGCAGTGGCCATGATACAGCACAGGCACAGACACCCCATTATGTGACAGATGAGCAATGACAGAACACAACCCCCCCCCCCCATTACCCCATCCACATATATGACACAGTTTAGAACCTCCCCCTCCCCTTTCCATGCAGACACCATTAAAGCACATTTGGCAGACAAGAGACCCCCCCCTTTCCATACAGACACCACAGCAACCCTACATGGTACCAAGGGAGTAGAAAAGTGAGAAAGGGGGGGGACAGGGACAGAACAGTAATCACTTACCTGACCAAGGAGATTCAGCAGGACAGACAGGCAGCCAAGTGGTAAAGAATGCTGGTGTGTTTTGTTGCTCCTTTTAATATCCAGTTTTGGCGTGAAAACGGAGTCTTCGCAACTGTTGCAATTCCATAATAAAGTCTGGCCAAAAAAAGGTCAGAACAACTGAATTCCACAATAAATTTAATGCGATGTAATGACCAGAAAAACATGACTAAAATATCGCCCCAAAACTAAACAATTGAATCGGCCCCATAATACAAAGAAATGGCAAGCAAATTCGCTACACCAGGGGTTGTCTGTGGTACTTACCACTGGTGCTACTTTAGCCTCTCTTATACTTTAATTTTAACAAGAGTTTATACCATAGGGTCCAAGTGGAATTTGTACAAAATGTACTACGACCAGTGCAAAAATAGGAAAATGACCCAATGGGTAACTAGTACCTTTTGTAGGTTTTGATTATTGCTGACTGTTGACTGTTTCTTCGCTGTGGCCTATCTGTGTTTCATTGATTTCTAGCTTTTCTGATGTAAAAGTTTGGTCAACATGATGAATGTCAATCATTTTAAAGCACAAAGGTGTTTTTAAATCCACTGAGAAGAGCCAGGTAATATCTTTCCATAAGCTATAGCTTAATGATCTATAAATTCCAGCTTCCAGTCACACCTGTTTTTATATTTAGATTGCTTCAATTGTATTATTATTAGCAATCTAAAAGATGAGAAATGTATATAATATATCTTATATAAACAAGAATCACTCAAAAGTCCTACTTTCTTTCAGAGGCTCCTCTCAGTCCATACATTGTTCTTTATGATGAGGCGAAAAATTATCTCCCGTATCTTACTCCAATTTCATATATAATTTTGATAATTTTGGAAAAATAACTCTAATAGTTCTATTTAAGGCTATAAAAACCATTTAAGTTCGAAATCTTGATTTAATCCTAGTGGCGATAATATGCCTTTTTCTACCCCACAAAACCTTTTATATGTGCAGGGTTGCACTTATGTTTATTCTTCAAATGAGATGAGAGTGAATGCATCTATAGTCCCTTCCTACTTAAGTCCTTGTATAGTACTGTACATGCCAAAAATAATTTATCTGCTGGAGACTATTTGTTCTACTTTTAGCTTTTTATCTTTGCTATTTTGACAGGGGATACATACACTGCATCTATAATCTCATCTCTTTAGGGATAATGGCACTTACTAATTGATTCACCAAAGTTGGTGCTTTTCTATACATAAAATTAAGTTTAATCTGAATGTATGTTTTCCTGCAAGTTTTCATCTCCTTCCAAAATCTGACAGTATTTCTTAACTACTTTTTCTACCTGTTTATGGTGGGGATTGTATTGTGTGATAACTGAGCTATTTGCATAACATTTATTCATCTTCTTTTCTTTAGATTTTTTATTATTTAAGATCCTTACAAAATGAATCTGTAAATTAAAATTCTACTGCCTCTAACCCTCTATCATGTTCAATAATGGTATATAATGCAATCACATCTGCTGTAGCTAAAATATATTAGTTTTTCCATTTAATTCCATTTAAGATTTTAAGAACATGTTTAGTGTCTTGTAAATGAATTGGTTTTGCATACAATTGGTTGGAGAGGAGAATCTATAAAGGATGATAAGTTTGACATAATAGATTTCATACCAACCACAATTGGCCGGCTGGGAGGATTTTTTTGGTCTTTGTGGACCTTTGGGAGAACATATATTACAGGTCTACTTGGATTTGTGACAATTATATAATCCTTTTCTTGAGGGGAAATAGTCCCCTGTTTTACATATTTGTCTAATAATGTTATCAAATTCCTCTGTATCCTATTGCATGGGTCCCCTTTTATACATTTATCTATAGTCGTATATATAGGATTATATATGTACATGGAATTGAATATACTACAAGATTTTAATTAATTAATATTAATACTTTTTGTATTCAAGTGGATATAGCTATGGATTTTTTGTATATAGTAACAGGGTTGTTGAGGTTGAAAAAAACATCAGTCCATAAAGTTCAACCTATTTTGGATCTCCTTCGATCCTAATTTTATATTTGAAGTTGTTCCAGTTTAAAAATAATAGAGCTCACTCCTGACTAAAGTAATAATTTACTTACCAGTCGTAACCCTGGACACCTTTTTGCTCTAAAAATTTGTCTAACCCCTTCTTAAATACATCTATTGATCCTGCCATCACAACCTTCTCAGGCAATAAATTCCACATATTCAGATTCTTAACCCTTATGGCCACTTAAAACAAATAAATGCTGATAAAACGCCAAAAACGTAAACATAAGATATTTTTGATCCATCAGATTTTCCAATTGATCAAGAATAATCGTGTTCACCATAAGAAAAAAAACCTGTAAAAAAGTAGAAATCCTCACTGTCTTTCATTCTATACACCCGCAGACTCCTGGAATATTGGATAACAGAGAACCCCTGGGAGAGACATGGAGTTTGGGATGAAAACAGATCATGATTTGATGATTATTGACACTGCTGGATACAAGTTGAAAAAGTGTAATTTACTCTAACTTATGGAATTTAGAGTTTGATACAGTCTGCATTATTGGTATTGTTTTCTTTTCCAGAAAACTGAGGAGGAATTACCCTTTTAGAGAGGTCTTTGGAGGACAGAGAAGATTAGAGATTTGTATATTACGTGCTGGAGACAAGTTAAAAGCTTGTAAGCAGAATAATTGGAGGAAGTAGAGACTTTTACCATTCTGCCCCATATCTTTTTTCCTTGCATGTGAGCCCACATGGAGGTGAAATGGAAGATTGAGGAGTAGATGAAATTGGAGTAATGCTGGGTACACATCAGAAAGATAATCTTTCCAATCAACATATAAATGATCCTCACAGCAGAAATCTGTTAGATGTGGACTCACAAAACATGCATTTTGTGAGTACACATCTAACAGATTTCTGCTGTTAGGGTCATTTATCTGTTGATTGAAAAGATTATCTTTCTGATGTGTGCCCAGCTTAAGATACAGGAGATCATTTTTGGCTCATCATAAAGATCTATATATGGACAGAGGAGCCTCTGAAAGAAAGTAGGAGTTTCAAGTGATTTTTGTTCATATAAGGTCTTGATTATAATATAGCACCCCAGTGAGTGAAATCCATTTGCTTGTTTATTTCTATAAGGTTTTTCAGGCAATTGCCTGGTGTTTCTTATACAGGGAGAAGCTAAAGGCTCCAGGTATTTTGAGGTCACACATTATATTTTTTCAAGTATTTTGTTTACAACTGTCTCATCACCCACCTAACTGACAACCACATCCTGGACCCTCTTCAGACCCTCCACTCCACTGAAACTGCCCTGTCTAAGGCCACTAATGACCTCCTCACTGAAAAATCCAAAAAACACTTCTCCCTGCTTATTCTCCTTGACGTCCCAGCTGCCTTTGACAACATGGCTGGGAAAGAGGTTCCTTCTCGCAAGCTTACATTTTATAAGAGATTGGGAATTGATACATAAGGGCAAGCTATATAAAATGGACCAGCCAGGTTGTATGGTAAATTTGCTCTGTATGATTCAATCACACAGCAGAGTTAGTACCAGAACTGAGGACAATTTTAGTATGGGGAAAATAGCGTCAAAGCTTTATTTGGAATAGAACGGTAAAATAAGAAGCAGATTCATTATAACTAGGGTAGAAAAGTACCCTAGTTATAGTCTTAGAGTAGAGGATAATTTTAACAAATGAGGAAGGTTACTAAAGAGAGTTGGTTCAGTCCTGGAAAAGTCCTATAACCAGGTATCCAAGCATTTGTTTAGTGTAGAAGAGTTGTAGATCCTGTGAATATCTAAAGCTGGCCATACACTATAAGATAAATTGTTTCAATGAAAAGATTTTTCAAAAGTGGGTAAAACCATGTTGAATTGCAGGGGGGGGGGGTAAAATGAATGTTAGTGTTTGCTTTATTGTTGCATGTTACACACAGATACTGACATTGTTACTGTTACACTGTTATTAGACTTGGGCTGGAAACATCATCTCTCAACTCTAATACTAATTGCAATTAATTCAATTTACCTCCCCTGCAATTTAACATGGTTTTACCCACTCCTGAAAAATCCTTTAATTTATCTTATAGTGTATGGCCAGCNTAAGAGAAAAAAGTTTTGCTATATCTAGTACTTGATGGGGATCTGAACATCAATCAATCAATCTTTTATGCAGGCACACTTAACACTGCAGAGCCAGTGAGCACCTCCAGAAATAGGGGAAGTCTAANGAGGTCTTCCCCCAGAAATGGGGGAAGGCCTCTCAGGACAGAAGAAGTCACACACTTCAATGCCGACCCCCTCCCTTTCTTAAAGGGCCTTTTACCAGCTCTATATTTACCACTGGCAAGACACCCTCCCACATGTGCATCCCATGCAATTGGTTGGTGTTGGTGTGGGAAACAAGGTACAGGGGTACTGTTGCTAGGTGGGATGCCTCATTCATCACATACCTCCCCCACTTTTTAGCCCTGTGTCTTGTTCAGTTTGTGTGGAACTGCTGCCCTTTTTTCTGAAACCAGATTAGTAGATGTCATCCTGACCTGATTGTCTACAAGTCTTGGGACCCTCTTGACGGGAAAGTCAATCAACATTGGCATGGTCTTTTCTGTGAGAGATCGTACAATTATAAATTTGATACCAATCTCATCAAAGCAGCCTCTCATTCTCACTAGAGCATCTCTGTAGCCAGTTTAACTAGTTATGATATGTCACCAGGGCCACCAAGAGAAATTCTGGGCCCCCCCCTAAGGTCACACCAAAGCCTCACTGCACGTTTGCCACGGCAACCAGTACACAGCCCCTGGAAACAGTGTTCCAGGAGCTGTGTCTATACTGCAGGATGTGGCTGCAGATGTTTTTTCTCCCGGAGGTGAACACACAGGACGAGCAGGGCGGCAATGCAAGGAGAAAAAAACGTGAAACAAAAACAAAAAACAAAACCACCTCCTCTGTGGTTTTAAAGTGACGTGATGTCATCACGTGTCGGTGTGACGTGATGACGTGATGACATCATGACGCAGNGTCATTTGCCGACAGGGACGCGGTTCTAGGTCTGCCTAGGTCACCTGCAGGACTAGCGCCGGCCCTGTGAACACACCAGCACCCCCTAATAATAATGAGACCCCAGCCTGTCCCTCTTACCCCCATCCTGTCCCTCTTACCCACAGCCTGTAGCTTTCCTCCTTCCTCAGTGTGGCGGGGATCTTGAAGTGTGCAAGGGCACTTTAATTTGCTAGCCCTACACATCAGGCACGCATGGGGTAAGGGGTTAAAAAATAAAATAAATAACAGACTTACCTGCACTCTCCTTCTAAGAGGATTCAATGTTGGAAGAAGCAGCTTTGGGGTCCAACAATGCATGGTGGTTGAAATGCCAACGTAATCTTGGCGTCACATGGGTCTCTGCTAGGGAAGATTGATAAAGGCAGTTTTTTGCTATTTTGGAGATATATATACTACACTTTGACCCCTCCTCCAGAATACCGTCCCCTCTTCCCAATCCACTGTCCCCAGGCTCTTCCTAAACATTGTACCCACTATAATAGTATAATATTGAGACCCCACAGTCTGATCCTCTGTATAATAATGATCCCTGTAGTCTGCCCCTGTATAATAATGAGACCCCGCAGTCTGCTCCCCTGTATAATAATGAGACCCAGCAGTCTGCTCCCCTGTATAATAATGAGACCCCGCAGTCTGCTCCCCTGTATAATAATGAGACCCCGCAGTTTACCCCCCCCTGTATAATATATAGACCTCAGCCTGTCCCCCACTAATAATCATGAGACCCCAGCCTGTCCCCCTCTAATAATAATGAGACCCCAGCCTGTCCCCTTCTAATAATAATGAAACCCCAGCCTGTTTTCCTCTAATAATAATGAGACCCCAGTCTGTTCCCCTTTATTATAGTGAGACCCCATCAAGTTGGCTTCAATTTATTTAATTACCATACAATAGCCAGACACTCCTACTCTATGGTGGCATATGACATCTTCTGATCAGCTAGTTTAAGGGAGAGATACACAACTGAGTATTTTCGGCCATCCTTCCCCACTTGGCTTAGCACAGCACCCAACCCACACCCAATCTGTTGAAGGCGGGGGCTACTAACACTGCGGACTTAGTCAAAGCTTCCTTCAGGTTAACAAAAGCCTTCTCACATGTTATCTGTTTGGAGAATGTATTTCTTGTCAGTTCAGTCAAGGGTTTTGCTATAGCACTAAACCCAGACACAAAGTTCTTATAGTATCCAGTGCTCCCAAGGAACGCTCGTACCTGCTTTTGGTGACAAGGTCTGGGCCATTTGACAATAGCTTTCACTTTTGCTGGATCTGTACGAATCCATCCCCCTCCAATGTGGTGCCCATGATATCACACCTCTGCCACCCCCATTGGCATTTTTCTGGGCTAATTGTCATTTGTGCATATTCCTGCCACCCCTCCAATAGGTCATCTACTGTTCTTAGAAAGGTAGCAGGTGCATTCTTCATCCCTAATGGCATGCTTGTCCATTAAAACAAGCCCAATGAGGTGAGGAAGGTGGACTGCTCCTGGGCTTCCTTGACCAGTGGTATCTGTCAATAACCCTTACTTCAATCCAATGTAGATACAAATTTTGCCCCACCTATCCTGTCTAGTAACATAGAAACATAGAAAGTGACGGCAGATAAGAGCCACATGACCCATCCAGTCTGCCTTTTGTGTATTTAAAACTATACCATAATTTTATTCTCTGTTTTATTTGACTTAGAATACCCTTATATTTATACCAAGCATGCTTAAACTGTTCTATAGTATTAGCTTCCACCACTTACGGTGGGAGGCTATTTCACTTATCAACTACACTTTCAGTGAAGTAATTCTTTCGCACATTTCCCCTGAACCTACCACCCTCCGGTTTATACGCATAGCCTCGCATTCTGCTACACCTCTTCCTTTGAAAAATGACACCCTCCTCCACCTGATGACATCCCTTAATATATTTCAAAGCTGCTATTATATCACTCTCACCGTTCTCTGTTGCTAGCAATGCATATTTAGTTACTCTAGACTCTTTTTTTAAGTTCTTGTCTGCCATTTTGGTGGCTCTTTGCACTTTCTCTCCTTTATTTATGTCCTCATGGGTATATGGCCTCCAGAACTAGTATTCTAGGTGAATATTCTAGGTGAGGCTGTACCAATGCCCTATAGAGAGGCATTACTACTTCCTTCTTTCTGCTACTAATTCCTCTACCTATGCAACCAAGCGTCCGATTGCTTTTCTCATTGCTTTCTTACATTGCCTTGCTACCTTAAGTCACAAGCATTTTGGAATGTAATTCAATTTTAAATATCCAATATTAAAACATTTTTAACAAGGTTTCCATTAATTTCCCTATTACTGATGTTAGACTTACTGGTCGATAGTTGGCAGTATATTCTCTACTTCCATTTTTATGTAGAGGGACTACATTTGCCAAGTTTCAGTCTTCTGGAACCTCTGCTGTTGTTAAATAAATTAGTTAATGCTTTTGCCAGAACCCCTCTAAGTTCTTTTAGTATTCTAGGATGTATCCCATCTGGCCCCATGAATTTAACAACTTTTAGATTTGAGAGTTCTGTTAATATCTGCTTCTCAGTGACGTAATTTGTGACTGTCCCTCTTATATGTTTAGCACTCTTTTATTAGATTGTAGGACAGGGTTAAGCTCCTGGCTGTGAGAATGGTTCAGGCAGTAGGCTGGCAGGGGCCCATGGGTCCCCCCTGAAAGGGATCAGTTAGGCACACATCAGCACATCTGGGATAGCAGATCCAGTCCATCCGCTGAAACACAAGTAATCTCTGCTGGTGCTAACCATAGATATGAAAAGAGATGCAGGTTGTGTCCAGTGGCAGCTGCTGTGAAAAGGTGAGAGTGTAGACTTGTCCCAGGTAGTGATCAGATAAGGAAAGCACAGCAGGAAGCACAGGCAGGGAGGTGGAAGCTGTAATAGAGGAACCTGGCACAGCAGTGTTATAAAGCAGGTGATGTAATGGTAGGAGAGCAGATACAGCCTCTGACAAGAAGCAGGTGCTAGAGCTCAATCCAGGTTATACCGAAAGGCAGGCCTGCTAGATAANGTGACTGCAACCACGTTCTGCAGTACAGATTGTGGTGACAGCCTTAAAAATCACAGGTACCCAGAAGTCCAAGCAGGGGTGGAGAAAGTATGCAAGAACCAGTTAGTAGTTAGGCTGAAGAGGAGCTCACCAGATCCAGAGCTGGGGAAAGAAGGCGTCACCAATGTCAATCACAGTGTCTGCAGAGATCCGGCAAGGGTGAAGGCTGTGGCAGTCCAGGGTGACAGTGTGACTGAAGGGCAGATAGCCTTACTGTGGCCCAGGCACCAGAGGGGGGCCACAAAAGTGGGCCACAGGAGCACCATGCCTGGGTAATGGAGTGGAGAAGAGCCAATAGCTTATGGAGGTGTCCTGCGGGAAAGGCCACGATTTCTGAGGCGCGCAGGAGTGCCACTTTATGTCCCCAAAACTCAACTCTCAGGGTGCGTGCTCTGCACCTTAGATGGAGAAAAATTGCAGTGCCAACAAAACCAGACCTGTATTTCTTTTTCTTGCTGTTGTGATACTTCTGCTACGTTCATTTTGTAACAATGTACAAAAGGATTCATTTTGTAACAATGTACAATAGGATGCTTAGAATAGGGCATAAACAAAAAATGACTTTATAGGGAAAATAAATGATAATTGCTTACACAGCCTGAGACTTTACCACACTCCGGTACATACCGTGTTTCCCCTATAATAAGACCTATCCTGATAATAAGCCCTACCCTATTTTACAGTAAACTGTCTAAAGTAAGCCCTCCCCCGAAATAAAGCCCTATTTAAATCACAACGAGGTGTCATGTTGTCAGCAACTTGGGGGGACAATGAGGTGTTATAATAATGTCAGCATCACTTGGAGGGGCATGACTGGATTAAAAGCAGGCCAATAAAATAAGCCCTACCCAGAAAATAAGCCCTATGGTGTTTTTTTGTCCTAAAAAAAAAATACAGTGTCTTATAGTCGGGGAAACACGGTAGCCATATCCGATGTGCACTTTCAAGACTGGTTGGATATAAATTATAATAAAAACATCCTCGTGTCAATATATACAAATATATAAATAAATGTACATACAGTTAACATAAAAAATATTCTCATCATGGTTGAATTTGTTACTAGCTGCAGAATACATATAAGCAATGTTTATGGATCCTCGTTGTGGTGTTTGAGACACGAGTCACATAGAAAGTTAAACCTTTTGAATATCAAGATAAAAATATAATTGAAATAAATAGATTAAATAAGAACAATAATAATCAAGTAAATAAATAAAGCAGTGTGGTAAAAATCAGGAAATTTGGATAAGTCTATACCTATATTTAGATATTAAGCCATGATAGATGTGCATAGAATACTAGTGTAAATAGTAATACACTTCACACACTATGGGCCAGATTCAGCTTTTCACTCTCATGACTTACACTCATGAGTAAAGCTGGGTACACACGAAGCGATTTGTCGTTACGATTTAGGGATTTTTCGATCGTTAACGATGTATCGTTACTGTGTGTGCTGCCTAGGTACTAATTTTCGCACCTGAGATCGTTAGAAAATGTGATCGCAACGACAGATTTATCGTTCTGCAGGTAGAATGTACAAACGATGAAAGAGTCCAAAATCGTGATGTTAGTGCAGACTAACGAGACATCGTTGATCTTGCAAACAACACAGAAGAAACATCATGACACCAGAGAAAGAAGGCAATATGACCCGGAAACTGTCAATGCATTGTTTTGTTTCCTGTGAAATGGGCGAAAATTCGTGCCACCAAACTTCGCTATGCAGAAGGTTGTAAATATTTCACATGCATACCAGGTAACCGTGAAGTGCACACCCCTTTATATGTATGTATAACGTGTGAGATACAGTATTGAACACATGTGAAATGCAAAATCATAACCATTATCATGTGCACCTCATGTGTTAAGCCTAAAGGTTTGTACAACGCAATAAAGGTTGGCATGTTGGAACAAAAATTGGTACAATTATTGAAGTTCTACTATGCAATATGCGGCTTGATGTCGAGCAGCATTGTAAATAATCAGATAGTGTTGTGAACATGCATAATGTTACATCCATATTTGTAATAATGATCGTAGATACTGCATGGGACATGTGTAATAGACATATACCTTATATGCGAATAATTTCAAAAACACCATGAAATTGTATTGATACCAACCTTTAATGATTGCAACATGTATCCATATTTGTATAGCAAACACGCATGTTGTTGATTATTTTTCAACAATTCAAACACATAAACATTTATCACACATAACATGACGTAAACAGGTTTTTTAACAGCACCACTTGAGGTAATAACACAACTTGTTGTGCTAAGTACAATGTATAGTTTACAACCTTGTAACGGAAATATGTATTAAATTTACAATGTAAAAAAACCATATATTACACTATACACATAGCCACAACAGTGTTCATTAATAACTGAGTATATATTTATTCTTGTTTAAACAGTAAACTTTCTGCCATATGCTTAATTACCATCACATTACTATTTAGGTGTCGCAAACTTGTTTGCATGTCTTTCATAATTTCAACTGTTTTGTCTAGAACCTGTAAAAATTCCAGTTTTTCTTTTGTGCCTGTAGATGTGGATTCACCAATGCGACATGCGTCTCCAGTGCTGCTGCTGCTACTACTGGTGTCACTGATGATGATTGTATCTATGTGATGAAATGATCATAAATTATATAATATGTCACATTAACTGTTATGTGAAAAAAGATTGTCATTACATAATTACATAGCGTAAGTATGTTAGAATAATGTCTAAAATGAGTAGCCAAATCACAAATAATGTGTACCTATATGTAATTGTCTACAATGTGCCATGCACAATAATGGACACATAGCCAAGGTGGGACTATAACAGTGAAGACGGGTACATAAGGTTTTGGCTGAATGTATAAATATATATATAATCATGTTAAATTAAAGGTTGTTAAGTAATAATTGAGTATGGGTCGGTTGCAAAAGTCTACATGGATAACATGTGGCTAACCAAAAAATGACATTACTATGGTCAATTTATGTAATCATTTGCAAAACAACTAAAAATGACATTTACCGTCCTGTTCATCTTCTTGATGCTTTGCAAAGCTACAAGACGGAACCGCGTCATCTGTATCAACTGGAAAATAAATAGATATTGATATGTCAATCAAACATGAACGATAAATGTACAGTTCTATTACAGCGTCAGAAGGTAACTGGCACATGCGTGCAAATCTAATAATAAACAAGCGTACAGGTCAATATTTTTTATAATGATTATGCTGGGGAACATTTGTATTGTAATTGTATTCAACACAAAGCTATAAAACACTGGAGAGGTAATAATTTCACAGTACCCATGTATTTCCAAATTCTATAAGACGCTACTCACTATCACAAATATAGGGTATTGATCTTATGGGATCATGGAATTGCAAACCTTTATATGGCATGCCTTATTAGTTATTTTTCCGTTCATTCATGTCTCACAAGGAACGGACACAAGCAGTAAAACAAAAACATTTGGTAATAACTAGGGTTTCAGTTATATGTTTTAACCAACATATGAGAAAATGTTTTCACCTGAAATATGACTTACCATCCATGTTATCTTTCTGTACTTTCAGTTTCACTTTTGTGTGTTCAGGTCGCCCTCTCCCCTTGTCTAGGTTCCCTGGAAAATAATAATAAAAAAATATTTTATATAACCTACAAATAGCACAAACACACAATTTAAAATGTTCGCGGTTTGCAATATATATATATATATATATATATATATATATATATATATATATAGTCCGTTTTGCCAAAAGTGGAGGGCACTCTAGGAGACTTTCTTTTTAAATAATCTCAAGGTTTTATTGAAACTTCATATTCTCATAATAGACAATTCAAACTCTTTACATTGTCCGCTCTGCTTATGTCCGACGTTTCAATCGCTGACGCGATTTTCCTCAGGGACTAAGAAGGCTCATAGTACTGTACGGACTGTACAGAAACTGAAGGAAGCTGCACCAGGAGCAGGAAGCCCTATGGACATGTGAGTGCTGGTTTTGTATATGTTTTATATATATATATATATATATATATATATATATA